>JAZHYW010041179.1:0-96784 GCA_037355805.1 Ixodes ricinus | reverse complement strand
TTTATTTAGAGAATACAACAGATCATTGAAGATCCAGGTTGGAGTGGAATACAATAAGCAGCTTAGAAAAAAATAGAAAAAAAATAGAAAACACGACGACCAGGCGAGTCAGAGCAAAACAAAATCCAGTACTCAGGCATGGGTCGAAGAAAGCACCAAGAACATAAAGTACAACATAAAACAAACTTAACACGGCCGCAATAACCAAGCTAACAAGCACCAAAAAGAAAACAGCATTACCAGAGAAATTAATTACAAACAATAGCGCGATGCAGCGGAACAGTTACACAATAATACATACAATCACCTTAAGAGTAACATTGGTATTTAAGTTTATTTTGTTTTTACAAAAATCTAAATAATTACACACGTTACTCACATAGGCACTGAACACGTTCAGAGAAGTTAGTGTCAATGAAGAAGTCCAAAGGCAAGGCGTTCCAATCGTTAATGGTGCGAGGGAAAAAACTGTATTTAAACATGTTAGTACGAGCAAAGATGGGAGTTAAGGAGAACTGGTGTCTATGCCGTGTTAATCTAGATGAAAGAGGAGATATGTAATGTGAGGGATTTAAGCGCAGTTGTCTTTGATGAAGAGAGAACAGAAATTTTAGTCTAGCAATTTTTCGCCTTACCTGTAAAGTCTGTATTCCGTTAGCCAGCATTAACTGTGAAGGGGAGTCCAGCCTACTGAATTTGCCATAGATAAAACGAACAGCACGTCGCTGTACCGTTTCCAACTTTTTAATATCTTTCTGAGTAAACGGGTCCCAAACTATACAAGCATACTCTAACTTAGATCTGACTAGTGAATTGTAAGCCTGAAGCTTCACGAGGGTCGGAGCTTTCCTCAATTTTCGTTTTATAAATCCCAACTTCCGGGACGCTGAAGAACAAACATTTGTAATATGTGAGGACCAAGTAAGTGTGTCAGAAATAGTCACCCCAAGGTATTTACACTCGTGTTTAAGAGAAACTGGAGTATCCTCGATTTTGTACATATACTCAAAAGGTTGTTTTTTCTTAGTAACGCGTAAAAGTACAGTTTTTGAAGAATTTAATTCCATTTTCCACTCATCGCACCACGATATAATAGACTTAAGACTGTGGTCCAATAGCAATTGATCGGAACTGGAAGTTATTTCCTTAAAAATGATGCAGTCGTCAGCGAAAAGGCGTACACTGACACTTGGGTCAATGACAGATACAAGATCATTTATGTAGATTAAAAATAAAATTGGACCTAAGACGCTCCCCTGGGGTACACCGGACGTAACAGGTAGTCTAGGAGAAGTGCTATCTCCAATTCTGACTGATTGAGTGCGGCGGGATAAGTAGGCGGCAATCCAGTTAACAAGTCCATGGGGCAGACCAAGTTTTTCCAGTTTAAAAAGTAGTTGACAATGAGGAACTTTATCGAATGCCTTACTGAAGTCAATGAACAGTACGTCTACCTGACTACCCCTGTCAAGAATTTGTGCAAAATCATGGATGGTTGAAGCGAGCTGAGTTGTAGTCGACAACCCTTTACGGAAACCATGTTGAAACGAGGTTAATACATTTCTGTTATCTAGGAAATTATTAAGCTCGCTGCAGATAATGTGCTCCATCATTTTGCACGAGGAAGAAATTAAAGAAATGGGGCGGTAGTTCACAGCTGCCAAGCGATCCCCTTTCTTGTGCACAGGAACTACAATAGCGGTACGCCAATCGTCTGGCAGAGACCCAGAGCTGAAAGACAGTCGAAATATTTTAAAAAGAAAATGAGCTAGGGTTTCAGCATAACGACGTAGAAATGCGTTGGGAATCTGATCTGGACCAGCACTTGCCTTGGTTTTCAGTGATAGCAGCAAAGATACTATGCCGTGATATGATATGAACTCGGAGTGAAAGATTGGAATGGTAGTAGGCACATAGGTAAGGGCATGTGCGTCACAAAACACAGACTGAAAGTACTCGTTGAAGTGACGTGAAATCGACCCAGGGTCAGTAATGACAGCATCATTTGCTTTTATTTGTTCAACGGGTTTGTTTCGTTCAGTTAAATAAAGCCAGAACTTTTGAGGCTCTTGTTTAAGAAATTTAAGTAGTGTACAAGAAAAATAATTGTTCCGAGCTTCAGATATTTGATTATTGAGCTCCAACTGCAAGCTCTTGATGTCACAATTACTTGATTTTGATTTCTTAGCACGTTTCAATTTACGTTTCATGTGTATGATGTCCCTATTGACCCATGGATTTTCACGATTTTTACGCTTGTGTTTTGTGGGAACGTAATTGTCAAGACAATAGTTACATATGTACTTAAATTTATGCCAAAGTGCTTCAACACTGGTGTCGGAAAAGCTATCAAGAAATAGGTCGAGGCAGTCAAGTATACTAGTATCGTCAGCACAGGAATAGTCTTTGTAAGCTGAAAGGGATATGTTTTTCGTAGGCGACAACCGCTCAAGAGAACACAATAGTAGGACTGAAAGATGATCGGATATGCCTTGCTCAACAGAAATAGAGCAATCATTAATCGAGTTATTCACAAAGATCAAATCAAGGATGGAGCGACTCGAGCCACACACTCTTGTGGGATCCTGAACTAGTTGAGTCAAATCAAAAGTGAACATTATATCAAAAATAATATCAAACGCAGGCGAGGAACTGCTCATGTTCACCCAGTCAACACATGGTACATTGAAGTCCCCAACTAGGATTATCTTATTATTACTGAACTTACACATGTGATCAAATAACTTATTCAGATAGTGAGGAGGAGTAGAGGGTGGTCGGTAGACAGCTACAAGGATTACAGTATTGCCGAAGCACTTAAGGCGCAATAATATACTTTCGTGATCCTCAATTTGATCTTCTAAAATGGCTTCGATGCCGGGCTTCAGTAAAACAGCCAGCCCGCCACCCCTACCACCACGGTCCCGGCGGAACACGGTGTACTGTCTCGGAAATACCTCCCCGTCAGTAACATAATCGGAAAGCCATGTTTCAGTGATGACACAAACATGCGGGTCATGTTTCAGCAGAAGTGATTCAAGAGCGAACGATTTGTTGCAGACACTTTGCGCGTTCAAATTCAAAAGTCGAAATTGTTTTCTAGTCCTCAGTCAGTCGGAATGGTTAGTATCTCTCAGTCTAGGAATTTTAACGCGTGCATTCTTATCATCGTCCCATATAAATACCTCGTCATTCACGTGAAGCTTATCGTTCTGCAGATAAACACGTGCACCGTTCGCTTTTTCACGCCGGGCACTTTCCCAGAGCATTTTTCGCTTCGTCAGTGTAGGCTGCGAGTAATCATTGTTTATAAACACGTTTGACCCTTTGAGCTTTTTAGAGTTTCGAAGAACTTCTGTCTTCTCGTTGTAATCTTGGAAATATAAAATGACTGGGCGTTTTAAACTACGTTTTCCAAGTCTGTGAATACGTGCTACTGACGAGCACGAGACACCTAGCTTGTTCGTAAACAGGTCAACTAGAACTTTGATTCTTAGCTGTTCATCAGATTCATTTGGCGTTTCGGGAATGCCATGGATTACCAAGTTAGAACGGCGACTCCTATCTTCAAGTTCGGCAATTTTGGCATTTTGTTTGCTGATAGTCTGCCCAAGGACGGCGACAGTGTCTTGAAGAGAATCAATCTGCATTACTTTGGCTTTCATATCTGTCAGAACGTTCTCGATTTGATTACACTTAGCCGCAAGTTCTTCTAGCTTTTTGTCGCTGTTCTCATGTCGAGTTTTTAGCTCAAAAATCTCGTTCTTAATCGCAGTTTGGCCTTCCATGAGTGGCTTTGAACATATCATCAGTAAAAGGCCCGGGGTTTAATTCAACGTCCCCGCACAAAAGCAGCTTACACAGTAAAAAAACACAATCTCGAGCAATAAGACATAAAGTCCGTGGGCACGGCACAACTACAATAGAAACGTCACTGCTTCTAAAAGACTTTAAGGGGCAACTAACCTGTAGGAAGAGCCAGCGAAATTTAGGCGACATGCTCCCTCGAGAATCGCCGTGCCCACTGAAGGTGAAACGCTGCAGCGGCTCCTTTTCACGTGGACCAGGTAGTGACGTAGGTGAGCAGACGGAAGTTGATTCCAGCGCCGTAGTGACAGTGAAAGTCGGTGATGGGTGAAGATAGCAGGGAGGTGGGCCGCTGATTCCGTCAGCTCTAGTTGATAGCCACGCGCCGTTCATGGGGCCTTCCGTGTAGATGGATCCGGTGAAGCATGCCAGCGCCTGTAGGAAGAGCCAGCGAAATTTAGGCGACATGCTCCCTCGAGAATCGCCGTGCCCACTGAAGGTGAAACGCTGCAGCGGCTCCTTTTCACGTGGACCAGGTAGTGACGTAGGTGAGCAGACGGAAGTTGATTCCAGCGCCGTAGTGACAGTGAAAGTCGGTGATGGGTGAAGATAGCAGGGAGGTGGGCCGCTGATTCCGTCAGCTCTAGTTGATAGCCACGCGCCGTTCATGGGGCCTTCCGTGTAGATGGATCCGGTGAAGCATGCCAGCGCCTGTAGGAAGAGCCAGCGAAATTTAGGCGACATGCTCCCTCGAGAATCGCCGTGCCCATGGGGCAAATAGAACGAGGTCATTGAGTGCGGGGTTTTTGAAACGTGGGGCAAATGACACAGGGCTTTTGTGACGGGGATTTGCACGCCGGGGCAATCAGTTCTACACCCGTTTGCAAGACCTAAGTCAGACAAAAAAAAAAAAAAACCGTGCGCTTTTATGAATTGTAAAAAATTTCTTGAATTTTTGTCTGCGTTTTGTAATCAATTATAAACGCATTTTGTGATATTGAATAGTTATTTATGTTTTGAAAAGAGCGGGAAACCACGAGAAACATATCTAATCAAATTAGCAGGCCTAGTAGACCTTCAATATCGAAGAGGCACAGACGTTTTTTTCGATTAATAAAACTTTCACTGTAAACTAGCATGACTAGCTATTAGCTGTCATATTACTAAGACATGAAAGTCACCACGTCATTGATCTATTATATACAATTCTTTCCGAAACCAAACGCTAGGGTTTGTTCACCGCACATCGCACAGATCACCAGGGAATATCCTTTCACTTCCGTAATACACAAAAGTGATGACACAGAAACGATCCGAAACACACGGAGAGATTGCCACGGAGAAGGGTAGGGAATAAAAATAAATAAATAAGAATAAAATCACCCAACTCCGATCTTAACGAAAATTGCGGTAAAAAAATAAAAGATTTAGAGTTCGAGCCGTGGCGAGGCGATAGGTCCACGCCTGGTCAGACAAAGAAGTCAACGACACGTAAAGGAAAAAAAAAATAATTAAGACAGAAAAACTCAGCCGCACACGGCAAGAACAAAAACCAACTCCTCCGGGCATTCCCTAAACGGGACACAACCAAATGCGTGCGAACACGCTCTCTACAGCACCGTCAGGCCGCTACGCCATGAAGAAATAAACCCAACAAGTAAACAATGCTAACAAACAGTTAGTAACGAAACATAAAAAAACGTTCAGCAGAACCGCACCCGAGAAACAAAGTTCAGCGAGGCGAAGAAACACACACGAAATAAAATTTCAAAAAAAGTTTTAACTGACCGACGCCGAGTCCAGTCCCATGACACTGAAGCCTGGCTGAATGATGGCGTCCAGATGATGCTCGAATCTATTCTTCACTCTGCTCCGCACATCCGTCGTGGCTGTGCGGAACGAAGTGAAGAATAGTTTCGAGCAGCGGTGCGCGAGAAGGTAACCGAGACGTAACATGCCTCGAGCTTCATATCGGGAGAGGAGCTTTCGAGGTAGTTACTGCATGCAGTTTCTCAAACTTTTTCTTTCCCCTTCACTTAAAAAAAAAAAAAAAAAAACACGTCAGCCGGCGCTATCTTTTTCATCTCGGGAAGACCACTCTTCACAAACGGTTATAGTTGCCAAGGAGGCTGACGACATAATAGCAAGTATATTTACCAACACGCTCGTTTTTGATGCTATACTTCGTTTCACCTTGGGTCCAGACGGAGCCGATGCTACAAGCGCGAGCTCCGGGCTGCCACGTCCCTGCCAAGCACGCGCTCGTGCAGTACAGGCACTGTTCAGGGCCACACGCCGTGCTTGTAGCATCGGCTGCGTCTGGACCTAAGCTGAAACGAAAGTATAGTCTCCGAGCTTTGCTGTTTCCAAAAGAGATAACCCCTTCGGTGCTATCGGAGTTCCGCGGAGGGAGATAGAGTACATAAAATTGAAAGAATAAAACACGGAGGACAAGCACAGGACAACCACTTTACAGAGCACGGCAATTTCTAGTATAGGGCGTTCGAAGCTTGGGCAAATACGCGGTATCGTTTCACGCGTGCACGGATGGCTGGTTTCAAAATTTTCCCACATCCCTAACGAAACCGGCCCATCTTCGTGTGCGTGCGTGATTTTCGTCCCGCGCCGCCGGTTTTAGCTCGCACGCGGCGTTGTCTTGGTAGGCAGAACTGTTGTTGACCGTCGATATTGTAAGGCCATGGTGTTCTCATCCTCCCGGGCAACAGTTACTTTGCTTTCCCTTCTGCAATACTCTGACTGACTGACTACTCCTGGGTGGCCGTCACTGTTCGCCGCGTCAATGACACATTCGTACCATTTCACTCCTCGTGACACAGGGTGCGCTGCTCGCTTTACTGTCACGGGCCGTCCTATCTAACACAACGAGCGCGAAAGGTCGTGGTCATCTGCTGGTTCCGAAAAGGGCGGGACGTTCATATAGGCCAATGAAGGCCCCGAATCAATAGGACGTCTGCCGATTTCTATACATTAAAAATTTACGACGCCTGCTGGTCTGTTAAGAAGTGTTGCTTTCTCTTTTGAACTGCTCCAATGTAGCTTGCCGCCTATAATAAAATTTAAATGATCAATAAATATAACAGGGTTGAACTACTGTATTTCATTTTTATGTGGGTGCGTTGAAAAAAGTCAAAAATATTTCCAAGTTTGTGAAGACGCGCAATTCGCAAGTCCGTTTCAAGCCGTAAAAACAGGTTTTTGTACGATATTGATGCTTAAATATAAAACATACAAACAAAATATACACTTTCTCGACTTGCTTTTCGAGTAGACAACTATCATATCTACATTTTAACAAAAAATAAAAAAAATAAAAAATGGGTTTTTTGAGAAAATCGATCTTAAAATTGGTACTTTTTGGTTTTCGCATAACATTAACGTAAACGTCCCGCAAAGGCTATTTAATACAGCTAAATCATTTTATAATATCTATAAAGAGCGTGTTTTGGGCTCTCCATAGACATAAAAAATATTGATTTAACCCAAGTAGATCGCCAGTATTTAATTGTCAAAGTTCGTCAACCATTGACCGAGGGGCGTTTTTGACATTTTTACAGAAAAAAAGCAAAACGCCTAAAATTATTTCATGGTATTAGAGCCTTTTACCTGTGCCCACAGAGTGCTTGAAAAAAGTTGATATAATGTGGACTGAAAATCCACGACGGGAGATCGAGCGAAACATCCGACCCACGACGGATGTGAAAAACACTGCTTTCCGCCGCGGCCTCTTTTAAAATTCGTAAGTCGAGAACAAAAATCCTACGGACTTGCGGGTTGTGGCTACTGCGTTTTTAGAGACGACGCCATAACATATATTTTTTTTCAGCGAAATTACAAATTCAATCCTTTTTGCCTGCACGATTTGAGATGAAACCACCCATATATATATATATATATATATATATATATATATATATATATATATATATATATATATATATATATATATATATATATATATATATATAATAAGTCAGAGATCCGTACTTGCGGAGTTGCTATGCTAAGAGTTTATTGTATGTATTACGATAGTTTCGCCAGGCGAAACTGTCGTAATACATACAATAAACTCTTACTCGCTGAAATACAGATCTCTGACTTATTACATTTCCGGTCCATTGTTCTCAAACTACTCTCACCTATATATATATATATATATATATATATATATATATATATATATATATATATATATATATATATATATATATATATATGATAAGTACTTCTCGAGAAAAAAAAGAACAGTGTTCGGCCCGGGTAAGTCAAATATGCATCGCAGAAAGCTCAAACTTCTTGAGAATGTGACGTTAGCGGTTGGGATAGAAAGTGAAAGTCTGAGAACATGACGTTACAGCTGGGTCAGAATAAAGTAATTGAGAAAAACTAAATTTTGTCTGTGAGCCGACGTCCACCTAAGCCTAATGTCGTCAAGACAAGAAATGACCCTGTGGCTAATAGGTACCCAAAATGCTTTGAGCGGCACTAGGCCGCTAGGATCGCTTCGATTGTAAAGAGGCCTGTAGACCCTTTTCAAAAGTCCATCAAGCAACATTGGCGGTCGCTATTGCCAAAAAATAAATAAGGGATGACGAAATGTTAGGCTAGGTGGCGCAAGCTGCCGCCCGTTACAAAGGCTATAGCCATTACCATCCATCCATGAACACGAAGCGCCTGATTCGATCCGAGTCCAAGCCGAACGCTGACGTGGCGCTCGTTTTCAATACGAGCTGAGACGAGTTCACGCCGAACCGTGACGCAGCCCCAGCTTGTGTCCAATGCATGCTCAGAGTGCGTGATCAAGCAATGGACAACAGTTGTTGGTGCGGATTTTGAAAAGGGTCTACTCAAAGCGGTATAGGCTGCGTGCGTCCAGCAGTTCCAACTACGCAAAAGCTGTCGGCGCCTAGGTCACTGGATTTTCACGGAGTAAGATGTATTCACTGGTAAAGTATTTGGCTACCTTCTCCACCCCGCGTGTTCTCTGTGCCTTAAACTCAGCAGCCTAGAAAGAAAACGAAAACTTTCCAGCGACTATGCTCAGTAATTTAGGGATTTTTCAAGAGTCAACGTATAGTGAAAGAAATCATTGTTGGCAACTTTTGTCGTATAACGCAGTTTTAGCAAGTGCGAGGGCGTCCTGAGAAGGGCAATACATCTGTAATCATAACTCCATATCCAGCTGAGTAAAGCCTTGTACTGATATAGAAAGTACTTTTTAGCAGTTTGTAGAAAATGAAGAATACAACACAGTTACGAATTGTGTGCCGTTGAGAAGGTTACCGAAATAAAGTATGATAATCACCAAATTTACGATAAATAATTAACTCCGAAGAGCACCGTTCGAATCTTGCCAGAATGAACACCGAAATCATGAATTCGTACTACCATATAGCTTATTTAACATCTCTTC
The DNA here is from genome assembly GCA_037355805.1 of Ixodes ricinus. NCBI lineage: Eukaryota > Metazoa > Arthropoda > Arachnida > Ixodida > Ixodidae > Ixodes > Ixodes ricinus. The sequence goes on along the minus strand of JAZHYW010041179.1, from coordinate 87,546 downwards.
CCGTAAATCAAAAGTGTAGATAAAATGGCACGTTGACCCCAGGAAGGGAATTATACCATTTGGTTTTTTAACGTATTGTGCTGCGATTTATTACAGAGGGCCCGTAGGCAGTCGATTTTGTGAGTCAAAATTTCAAGGAATGAACTTACCTGAGTAAAGAGTAAGAACAAAAGAACAAGTTTCGTACCTACGCTTGTGTGTGTATTTTGGGGCAAAGGGAAAGGGGAATGCCAGGAGGGGTGTGCAAAATACTTTTTTCACGTCCGCGACAGGGCTCCACCTACGGCGTCGGTTTGGAAACGACACACGTCTGATTTGCGCAATACCCGATAGATGGCGACGGCGACCCGATGATCGCAGCAGAGGGAGTCTGCGCAGGCGGGATATTCTGACAAACCACGATCTTTGTTCGTTTTGTGCGGGAGCTTTATTAATAAGAAAAACATAATTCAGCACTGACAGAAACACAGAGAAAGCTGGCGCCGTTTTGGACTCGAGCTGATCGTCAGCTTTCGCAGAGGGAAAGGTTTTGTGAGAATAAAGGTTTCGAAAGTCGTCCGCATTGTTGATCATATTTAGAGCTCCGTGTTTTCGGATAAATCCGAAAAACTCCGAAAAACACCCGCCGGTAAAATTTTTGTCAATTCGGATTTGTCCGATAAACTCCGAATTGTTATGTGCCCATGCCACTCCCCCCCACCCCCGCAAAAAAAAAGCTTTTTTTTTAAATTTTTTTTTTTACATTTTGAGCAGCGCAGGATTAATGGTCCTGGGAAAATGACGCCCTTATTATCTTTCAAGCCTCGGACCGTTGTCAAAAGGGGGTCTTACGGCTTGTCTCGTCAAGGTTGGATCAGGGAAACAGGTCATCGCAGGCACGTAGCCAGGGGGGCATGGGGCCTGCGCCCGCCCCCCCCCCCCCCCCCGAAATCTCCCATTTTGCTGGGACCTACTCTCCCCCTCCCCCTCATACAGCATTTTGCCATGGGCGCCCCCCCCCCCCCCCCCCCCCAAAACAAAAATCCTGGCTACGTGCCTGGGTCATTGTATCATTCGTGTCACGACAAAAACCGCTCTTTTGGTTTCCAGTTTGGGCCATGGGATTTGGGATTTAGAGAAAGGAGAGGGTATGTTTCTGGGGGTAACAGTGAAAGCTATGGACCTTACAGATTGTATAAAAAAGGGAAGAGGGGCAGTTGAAACTTTCTCTATTACATCCTTAACCACTTCACCTCGCGCGGCCGCGGGATAGATTGATTGGATGACAACGAGCTTCCTTGCGGCTATCTCCGGCAGTTTATTGATTTTAAGGTATCGACGTTTATCGGAGCCACACTTGTTGTGTACTTTTGTCTTGGGACAAATTAGTATTGCCAATGACACCAACGTCAAAATCAGCTAAGAAATCTTAACTGATACAAGCGCGTTTTATTTTTTATCTGGCGTACGTTTGCATCCGGTTATTATTTACTATTTTTAATAGAAAACTGCGAAATTAATCTCCGAATTTCGAAGAATTGGGGATTTACGAAATATAAACTCCGATAAACAGCGAATTTTAGCTTAAAAATAAACTCCGAAAAACACCCTCCGGATTTCACGAAAAATAAACTCCGAAAACACGGAGCCCTAAATTCATATTGCCGCGTGCATGCCCGAGAAGGAACGCTTCTCCGTTTCGCTTACTCTCGTCCCCAGCCACCTGGTATACTCTGTTTCACCTTATGATGTACCACAGGAAAGGCTACAAGCGCGAGCTTCTTGCTCTAGGCCACATCTCGGTGACACAAGCTCTCGTGCGTTAAGAGTAGCTCCCAACACTATGAGCTCGCGCTTCATAGCCTTCGCTGCGGTACAACATAAGGTGAAACGGAGTATAGACCTTTTTTGCAAGTGCGCCGCCATCTTGAATTGTCGTCACTTCCAGTATGGGCGAAAACATTGTTTTGCCTACGCCACGCCAGTAGAAGACACTTAGGATATAAGCGTAACCGTCACACATTCTCGTTTTGCCTCCCCTTTATTTTTTCACTATTGGCAGGTTGAAACGTTGGATTATTTTTTCGTCGCCCATACCGGATACGCCTATTAGCTGGCTGGGGACGAGAGTACACAGAAAAGGTCTATAGACCTTTGCAAAAAGAGCCCTCCGGCCGCCGCCATTTTTGCGAACCGAGCGACCCCTATCAGCCAGAAATTTCTGCCACCCGCCTCAGCTGTGGAAACCCGGTCAGCGTGGCTCCCCACCTGCATTGTGCATTCGGAGTTCGCCGGCTTTTCTTGGAAGTTTTTACTTTATTTGCCTGTCTAGGATGCTTACCCTTTGTGTGTTATCTTCCACTGCGAGAACCAGGGAATACCAGGGCTCGTAGCCTGCTCGGCCTCCGCAGGAAGCGAACGAAGAGAGCGAACGTCAAGCAGCCCGCGACCGCAGGCAGTTCGACGTTCTTGACGGATTATTTCCGTTGAGATAATTTCCAAAAAGCCATCCCAATTATGTCCCGAAATTCGCAAAAAAAAAAAAAAGAAAATTGCTGATAGGGTCGGGTTTGGGGTGTGGGGACGGAATAGACGCGTTCGTTCATTTGCTTCGATGCTGTTAAAAAAGCAGCTCTCTTCAAAACGTGCCCCAAAACACGCAGGATTCTGTCCGATCGTCTTGAAGTGACTACGTCGACACTGTATATTAGATATGCTGTGTTATTTGAGACCTTTTTCTCAAATCCTGTTGCGGATAACGCAGCACCGTGGGGTACGTACAATATATGTTGTTCGATTGATGAGACTCGTTCAATTTCATGTTGTGGGAGGGGAACATCCATGCAGTTCGGATATCCTGTGTGGTCAAATATTTTCGACGGTTTAGACCAGGGTGGCCAAGCTGCGGCTCGCGAGCCGCATGCGGCTCTTCGAATGTTGAAGTGCGGCTCGCGGCTCCAACCCCTTCACCCCCCCCCCCCTCCACCTCCTCGGTCACACGAGCACTTCGCCAAAAAGAGAAAAGGAACGCGTTTTCAAATCGGAGGAAAGGTTGCGGTTTCGTAGTCTTGTGCTTACTGCTACGCTACCTTACGCTACGGTTGGACTACTTTTGACTCGGATAGATTGAGAGCAGTTCGAGTTCGTTTACTGCTCTGGACAAATTTGCCTGCCCCCCCCCCCCACTCGCTCTTGGAAGTTTCGTGGTTTTGTTTGCGGCTCTTAGGCCGGGTCGACCTGACAGGCACCCCTGTGACTGAGACACCTTTGTAGATTGACACGGCTTAGTGTATGGTGCCATAAAAAGATCAACATAATATGAAACAAACATCTCCTGATGCATTGTTTGTCGCGCACGGACTCACCAAAACAGCTTTCATTTCTTTGTTTTGAGCGCAGCTCAGGCGCCAGTTTCCGGCTTGAGCGGCGTCGCCGTCGCCGCTCGCCGTCGGCGTCGGCGTAACCGCGCAGAGGTGCATGATGGGAATTTCCTCGCAAATTTAGCGGAAAATTTTCCCGCTAAATCTAGCGGGAAATTTTCCCCGCTTAAAATCTGGCGGAAAATTTTCCTGCTGAATCTAGCGATAAATTTTCCCCGCTAAATTTAGCGAAATTTTCTCCGCTAGATTTAGCGGAAAATTTTCCGCTAAATTTGGCGGAAAAATTTCTGCCAAATCTAGCGGAAAATTTTTCCCGCTAAATCTATCGGAAAGGCATTTTCCGCTAAATTTAGCGGGGAAAATTCCCCCCCCCTCATCATCGAGGTCACGTGACCCCCAGGCCACGTGACCCCACCTCCCGAGGTCACGTGACCCCCCCCCGTGCCTTCCTCCTCCTCAAGAGCTGCGGCTCGCAATTCAGCTACAGGAGTTGTAAAGCGGCTTTAATTTTCAGGCGCAGCTCTTAGGCGCCCGTTCCCGGCTTGAGCGGCGTCGCCGTCGCCGTCGCCGTCGGCGTCGGCGTAACCGCGCGGTGCATGATGGGTAAATTTCCCCGCTAAATCTAGCGGAAGATTTTCCCCGCTAAATCTAGCGGAAAATTTTCCCGCTAAATTTAGCGGGAAATTTTCCCCGCTAAATCTAGCGGAAAATTTTCCCCGCTAAATTTAGCGGAAATTTTTCCCGCTAAATCTAGCGGAAAAATTTCCACGCTAAATTTAGCGGAAAATTTTTCCCGCTAAATCTAGTGGAAAATTTTTCCCGCTAAATCTAGCGGAAAATTTTCCCCGCTAAATCTAGCCGAAAATTTTCCCCGCTAAATCTAGCGGAAAATTTTCCCCGCTAATTTAGCGGGAAATTTTTCCCGCTAAATCTAGCGGTAAAATTTCTACGCTAAATTTAGCGGGAAATTTTCCCGCTAAATCTAGCGGAAAAATTTTTCCGCTAAATTTAGCGGAAAATTTTCCCCGCTAAATTTAGCGGGGAAAATCCCCCCTCCTCGAGGCCACGTGACCCCCAGGCCACGTGACCGCCCCTCCCCGAGGTCACGTGACCCCCTCCCCCCCCCCCCGTGCCTTCCCCTCCTCCTCAAGAGCTGCGCTCTAATTCGGCGTTACGGGAGATTTGCCTGAAAACGGCTTTCACTTTTTTGTTCCCAAAAAATAAGCACAATGCATTCTTGAAAATTGCGAGAAATTCCTGTTAGCCATAGAACGCACACAAATAATAAATAGAGCGCGGCAATTTTAGCCTCCACCAACGTCCGCGAAGTGCGCCTACGGAGGCTGCCTACAGCCCGCGGCCTAAGAAAACCCTACAAGCTCAGCGCAGTCCGGGCAACGCTGGCAGCGCCCTCTCAAGAGCCAGGGGACGCGCGCTGTAAGTCCCTTCGTTCCCGAGACTGCCGCTGGAAAGGTCTATACGCCAACTCATGTTTTGACCGACGGACAGCCAGACCGCCTAGCGGACGCCACCGGCGCCGCGCATGCGCGATGGGGGTGTGGCAACAGCTCGCCGTCGCCCACAAACGAACTTCATTCACGATGCGATGTTATCGGCGTCGTTGTGAGTCCCCCTGCCCTTTATCGCTTTCAATTGTTGATTTTACGTCTTCCTGGACAATGTCTGACTACATGAGCGGCGTCCAGCGAAATTAACGAGGCTCGTTACACCGAAACTTCGCGTGAATAATCTGACATGCGGCGATTCATTGCCGCGTGGACGCCGCAGGAATGTACGCTACAAGCCTGATTCAGATGATGAGATTTCGCTCGCAATTTTCAGTCGCGACGTCGCTCCGGGCTGCAAAAAGCGTGAACCGCAGCTGAGATGGTCGAACGTCGATACTGAAAATCGCACGCAAGAATCGGTTGCGAAGTAGAATCAGAGCATGATCAAGTCGGTGATGGCCACTCGGTAAAATCATCCAACATCTCCTTGTATCTACTGTTTACATCAGGTACCTGCTACCCAGCCTTCAAACTTAAGTCTTTTGAGGCCTGCCACTTTACTTCTTATCGCAAGTACCGGGCCAACGTTTGAGTCTACGGGCCGTGTCGTCAGTCAGAAGAGCGGGCGACATGCAGAAGCGTTTGAAAGAGCAGACGACGGATTCGAATGATCAGGCGGCCGTGTGAACGAAGACGCACTGAACGTAGTCCGCAGCTGGTCCGCACAACGTGACCGTTTCCTGGCGTTTATGTTGGAACCAAACAAATAAATCTGATGACCACACAAGCCATCACCGCTGAATTCCAGCCCAAAGTGCTACCACGCCCAAGCAATCGTTGTCCGACGGCGTCTTGTTTTCCCCTTTCACGGCGCATATACCGTCGAGCGTTCTACTCAGGTGCAGACCGAGCGCATGAAAGCTGACCTTCAGAAACCTTTCTCGACTCTTTTGCAACTGGCCCCAGTCGCGGCGGTTTGACGAGAAGGCATGTTTTCGTCAGGTTCACCGCTTCAAAACAGCGCAGAATACACGCCACGCCAGGACCGTCCGCCACAGCCCCAGACCGGAGTGTGACCGACGCGCCACCACCGCGCCGTGACGTAACAGAGCTGAGTTCGTGTAGCCACGAACTCATCTCTGTTCACGATCACAACCTGATGGCGTCGATCTGCCTGATCTGAAGAACCAGGCTTCGCGTGAACGTCGTCTCGTTGAAAAGAGCCGATAACGTAAACTCGTCAACCATACGTTGAACTGCTAAAGAGTCGAGCGGTGAATCAGTTTTCGTATATTCGTGGAAGACCGTGATTATGTAAAACGGTAAACCAGACGCCGCTGGTTCCCTGGTAGCGGGCGGAAGCGCTGGTAATTCACGGATACTAATGATAAATCAAATTTATTGTTGCCTGTTATGAACGCCGGAAGATGCGTCAGGATTCTCTGACTATGGGATGGCGCGGTGCGTCTTGAGTTCAGGCGGCTAAATCGTTCAGATTTATCCGTCTGCTCAAACGCTTCTGCTGATCGTCTCTCTTTGGGCCGCCATTACATGGAGCAAATGTTGTGCGCTGCAATAAGTAAGTGCAGACCTCAAAGATAAAGTTTGAAGTTAGTAAACGAGAACATCGACGGTAGATTTCAGAGTGTTGATTAAATGTACGGCAATCACTAACCTGTTCGCTTCGTCAGTTCGCGATTTCAGTAGCGTCGACCATCTCGAACCGGTCGCTCGCAACCCGGCAATCGCGACAGCGACATCTTCATCATGTGAATCGAAGACGCGTATGCGGCGATTTGAAGGAATGTGGCTCCAGATTATTCAAGCGGGCCTGCGGCATGGCTGACCTCGTTAATGACAAAAACCACTCATATGGTGTTCTGGAAAGCGAAGTAACGTTCGAAAACGATAAGTACGGGGGACGCCGACAACATCGCATTTCAATGGTGCTGTTATAGTGCCCTTACCACTGCGCGGCGCCGATGGCGCTCCGCAGGGGCATCTCCGAACGCTCCAGGCTGTTTATGGCATGAAGTTGAGCTCTATCGTTTCCATTAAGTCATGTAGCGGGGTAGCGGAGAAAAGTGTACTCTCGCTCACTTGCATGTCGTCTGCTCTGCCGGTGGGGCTGGGCATTTTACAATACGGCTGGCGTGCAGCTCTGTTTAAGATCGCGTCATTTTGGAAATTTCAAAAGCAGATGCATATTTTAGTATGCCAGTTATCGTGTAATACCATGCTAGATAATAAAGAGCTAACGAGGGTCCAATTGCGCTATTTACCGCATTTTAAATAAAAAAGGAATAGGAAAGCTTGTCAGATTGGCGGTCTCTCTCCGGCGAAAATAAATCGGTACATGCCTTTTTTACTGGCCATACCTGAAGTTCGTACTGGAGTGTAGGCGCTGAAGGCCATGAGTGGAAGTCTGAAATAATAAATAAAAGCGATATGTCTACTTAGGAATATACGCAGTAGTTGAGGTAAGTACAGCTGACTCAACTGCTATTTAAGTAACAGAAAAAAGATATGCTACTTGATCATTTACCAGACTAGAACAACAGAGAGCTACTATAGGCTGATTTTGAGTAACCACAACTACTCTAACCGCTCATTCACACTGGAAGCGGATCCGCGTTCGCAAAGGCGGTTGCGAACGCAGTTGTATAAAGATCAGTACAATTGCACGCGCACTCGATGACACCGACGTGAGCGATGCAATGAATACATTGCTGTCTAACCCAAGCATCAAGGAGAATGCAGGGATTGGTGTTCCACGCGCCACACGCGCACGCCTTTCCTGTATAAATGATTCGAAGTAAATAACCAAAAGAAAGCATTGACGAACGCGCGTACAAGATGCCATTTGTTTTAGGTTTTTGCTTTGGAAAAGTTACTACTGCTGAGGCCAGCACGTGCGGCGCGTGGAACACCAATCCCTGCATTCTCCTTGATGCTTGGGTAAGACAGCAATGGTCTATTGTACTGAATCTTTAGCGCGTTCCTGTCGCTTTGCAGACAGTCACCTCCAGTGTGAATGAGCGGTGAGAACGCGAACCGCTTCACAACGGCAGCCACGAGCGAAAGTTCTATATTTCGTACAGCCCGCCGCTGGCCAAAGATGAAGCCAACCTCCCCGGTTTGTCGTCTGCTTGAGTCAGCGCGTGCCCTCTCGTTTTACCCCGCCAGACCGCTGAATTTCCCGGATGTATGGAGAAGGCGCTGCTGTCGAACAAAACAAAAAATGGTGCCACCCAGAGAGCGCTAAATGGAATCCGGTCACGGCGGACTGGAAGCGCGCGCTCTCTTTCTCTTCTTACGCCCTTGCGCTTCGGTGCAATCACCTCGCAATTCGCGGGGGCGCTGGCTACCTGGTAAGGCCTGACGCCTAAAGACTGCCGCGCTTGCCGTCTGCACCATAAGTTGACCATAATGTGCCAGCATCTTCGATCAACTCGCACCAGAGGTCGCCTTGATACCAGCACGGTGCACAGCGCGCCCTCGGTCACGTGCAGCGCGAAGTCGGTGCAACATAAGAGGACAAACTGCGCCGCGCCAGTGCACCGCCAGCAGCTCCACCTTTACGTCACACCTAACGCGTTTTGTTCGTTTTTCGCGCGTGGGGTGCCCGTCTGCTGTCGATTTCTCCTATTTTTTTACTCGTGGATTTGATGGTCCCACAAGTAAACATCGGCGGGCAGTGAGTGCCGATGGGGTCTGAAGCGGGTGACTATTCCACATGTATATGTTGGCCATCATTGTTGGTTCAAAACGTCTGAATAATAGCCATTACCTCGCTGTCATCAAACACTTCTGACGCTCACGAAGTTCATTACCTTTCAGGCGCTCAACGCCGCCGCAGCAACCGCCGGTAATCGCGGCAGTGGTAAACTCGTCATCTCGCCGTCCAGAAGTACTGAAATCATCTATACTTCATTTCAGCTTCCGTCGAGCGCAGCCAAAGGCTGGGAGGCCAGTTCACAGCATCGAGAAAAGAGCATTCCCTACTGCACACCACAAAGTAGTCCGCAAAGTATATAACATCTTTTTTTAAATAGCTGTTTTGTGCGTAAACGTTGCACAATATTCCGGAGTAATATTGCTGCTGCGAATGGTTGCAATAAAGGAATGGTATCGAAAAGGAAGTTAATGTGTTTATTAATATGTATGTCAATGCATGGTTTAATTTAGCTTACGACATCCACTGTAGCCTGCTGCAGCGCTCCTCGGTTTCTGGCGATTTTTCAGTGGTGATTTTGTTCCCGTAATGGCGAAATCATCGCAGCGTGCTGCTGCTTTCATCACCGAGTCGTTTCAGGCATCGCTCGCAAAGGCACGTTGGGCGTCAGGCTTGAAGGTCGTGATGAATGTCTACTTTTTCTGGTCAACAGGAGACTCCCACGGCCGCGTCGTACCGCATTGCATTTGTAAAACAAGAAAAGCGTCAGGCCACTACAGCCATAGTACGTGGCGAAATCAGGACGCATACGCTGTCGGTGAACGCCGAAGAGCTGGTGGAAGGCCTGCGCCTCGAGCTGATATCAAAACGGCTGAAACATCAACGGTCAGGTCATCGAATGCGTTGAACGTGTGCCACATCTCGAAACTATGCCGAAATGCCGAACAGGATCAGAAATGGACGCAGCCCCAGCTTGCGGCGCGGCGTCCCCTATGACTAAATTTGAGAACGTGTAAGGGGCACGTTTTGAAGCCTGTAACGAACGATGTTGATACACCGTGGCAGACAAAATATTCGGCAGAAACGCGGGAAAGCGCTGACGACCAGCGGCGAAGCGGTGACTCTAAAAGTGCTGACAGGAATCGCGTGACCTGTTGCCGGCGTGTGATTGGCTCCGACCGCACGCAACTGGCTGCGAAAGCAGGCGGAAAACTGAAACGAAGAATATAGTGCAGCAGCGAGGCGTGTTCGTTTTTGGTCGCCATCTGGATAGTCTGCGCGTCTGCTACTCCCGCTATCTTCTCGATTTGCTCTGGCCGCAATGCCTGATGGGACTGCACACCGCGCACCGTCGATTTTCTTGGTGCGCGTTAGGCAAAAGCCACACAGGGGAGGTGCTGCTGATCAGTCGAGCGTCCGGTGCGCACCGGTACGCGTCGAAGATGAAGGCGCACCTCAGTGCCCCGGTGCGCAGGTTCAACTGGCGCTAGTGTCTATGCGACTTCCGGGAGGCAAATTGAAGCAGACAGCAACCAGTCTACTTTTGCGGTGCTCCTGTGCATTCCTATGGGAAAACGCGCGTGCATTTTGTCTCTTCGCCGGAAAATAACATGAATAAGTTTTGTTATTTCTGTTGTACCGGATAGTATGTACCTTTATTGGTATTGTGAAAGTGTAATTGCTTTAGTTACAGCATTTTTCTTTACCACTGAACGATGTTAAACTTCGCTATATTTCAGGCCCAAACCTCTGTTCCATGGCAGGTATGTAAAAACGAGCGACGATTCTAAGCAAAATAACGATCGAAAGGAATGCAGAGTGTGTTCAAGGTTCGCTAGCATTCCGGTGGCGCTTATATATTGCTAATATGCCCGTCCTGTCATTATATGAAAATGACTCCGTCGTGCGCATCTTTACGATCGGTTAAAAAAACATTTGAACGTAAAAAATAAAGTACGTTGGCTACAAAAGGTGTGTCTTTTTATTATTTCCTATGTCGGGCAGCTTTTATCGGGCACCTGTTCTCTGGCTTCTCCCTATTTGGAAAGATTTGGAGCGTGCGGGTGATGCTTTGAACCCAGAACAAGCATCTTCGCACATGAGTAGAAAGAATAAAGCAGTACTTATTTAATGGAAATCGGACTATATTACGTGGCTTTCAATTTATTTTGATCGTCTGCATGCACAAGGAGTTACTTATCCAGTGTTACTGCGAAGTTCTTGCCGTCTCTCTTGGTTTTCCAGATGTCCTTCGTTCGTTTGGCACGTATATCCCCCATGCTAGAAAGCGCCGACGCCGTGTTCGCGCTAACAGTGTCCGACAGTGCACATAAATACACGTACGAAGCGGTTTTAGCACCGTTTTTCATGCCACGAATTTAAAATAAAAACGCCGTAAGTGACCAATTATTTCGTCTGCGTGACTGAGAAATGTTCCAATGTGCCTAGTACGTACGAATTATTCGTGATATTTGCTCTTATAATCGAGCGCAGAGAGAAAATGCACTCGCTTTTTCCCATAGAAATGCATTACCGGAAGTCAATTTCGGACTGGTTGCTGTCTGCTTCAATTTGCAGCAGCACACTAGCGCCAGTTGAACCTCTAGCTACTTCGTTTCAGCTTCCGTCCGAGCGCAGCCAAAGCTACGTGTGGCCGGAGCCAATCACACACGCGATCTCGCCTGCACTTTTGTATCACTCCGCTCCGCCACTGGTCGTCCGCGCCGCCCGCGCTCGCCGAGTATTTCGTCTGCTACGGGTGTATCAACGGTCTCGTCTGCTACAGGTTTAAAAAGTGCCCTTTCACGTGCTGAAATTTAGTCACAGGGGATGTCAGTACGTAGGCTGGCCGCTGGCGTCTGTGTCCGAGCTTTGCACCTGTTCGGTACTTCGGCATAGTTTCGAGATGTAAGTACACATTGCAAGGTGCCCGATGACCCGCGGCCGTTGATGTTTCCTTCTATTGTCTGGATATACCAGGGCTCGAGGCGCAGTCCTTTCCACCAGCTTCTCGGCGTTCAATGTGATCGGCAGGTAAAGGGGTGCCTTGATTTCGCCGCGTATCAGTGAATTGTAGTGGCCCGGACGCTTTTCTTGTTTACAACGCATTCGCGGTACGACGCGGCCGGAGTCTCCTGCCCAATTTGAAAGTAGACATTCATCACGACCTCTCGCGTCTGACGCCCAAACGTGCCTTTGCGAAAGGACGTTGAAGCGACTCGGTGAGGAAAGCAGCGAAGCACATAATTCGGCCATTACGGGAACGAAATCACACAGAAAAACCGAGCGTTGCAGCCGTGTTGCCAGCGGATGTACGTGTTTTCACCAAACCACATGTATTTACATATATTAATAAAAACATAAACTTCAGATATTTAATTCCTTTAGTTGCAAATAATTGTCAGAAGTACACATCTGGAATATTGTGCAATGTTTACGCACAAAACAGTTATTTAAAAAAAAAATTACTTTTGCGGACTACTTTGTGGTGCGTAGGAATGCTCTTCTCGAAGTTGCGAACCGTCCCTCAGCCTTTGGCTGCGCTCAGTTGGAAGCTGGAAACGAAGTATAGCGTGCATTATAATAACTGCTTGGGTCTGCACCGAGCGCGTCTGACAGTGTATCTCAGCGCTGTCGCAACTTGCAGCCGAGATTTTTATAGCCTTTGACACCTGATCCTTACGTTTAGACCCTCTGCCACTATCTAATGCACTTCTGATGAGCCCAAGACGGTGAATATTCGGCGCACATCTCCGGGAGATTCGGGAGTAAAAGTAGACAGGTATACACCTTTCAAAAAACGCTCCTAGGCCGCCGCCATGTTGCTGATGCTGATGCGGCTGGTGCGACTCGCGCCCTCTATCAGCTAGAAATTTTCTGCCACTCTCTTGGAGCTGAAGACCCGCTCAGCGCGGTTCTCTACCTGTGTTTTTGCGGTTTTGCATTCGACGTTTTCTGGCCCCTCTTGAAAGTTTCCACCTAATTTTTTTTATGCGTGCTGCGTACCCTTTCTGTGTTATCTTCCATTGTGCGAAATAAGGACTTGGTGAGTGCCTGCCATTCCAAGCTTTACTGCCAGCAGCATTCACAGAGGAAACGAAGAAGGTGAAAGGGGCGTCAGAACGACCCTCGGCCCGCGATTTTGCGAACTTATTAGTTCTCACCCCCTCCCAGAGATAATCCGCGTAGAGTCCCTCCAGTCACCTCCAAAAATAGTTGTCCGGGTTGGGGTGGGAAACGGGTCGGTCGCGTTCAGATCCTTTGAAGCACTTGGTGCTGTTGTGAAAAAGGAAGCTCTCCCACCACGAAACGTGCCCCAAAACGAAATCATCTTGGATTCCGTCCGATCGTCAAAGATGTGACTGTTGTCGACTGTGACTGTGTTATTTGAGATCTTTCTCAAATAAATTCTTTTCGGATAACGCTGCATCGTGTAGTGCGTACAATATGTTGTTCGCATGTTAACACTTTCCTAGGTTGTATGTCTGTGTCCCACTGTTCATCGCTAAACACGTTATTTGTGAGCGCTGACAAATGCATGCCTTTCGGCTCTCTTCTGTTGTAACTTAATTTGTACGGCAGCCAGCGCTTTGTCGTTTGTCAATCGGCGAATCGCGCGGAGCCGTCAAAACTTATCGTAAAAAAACACAAAAAAACTAGAACTATACATCCAAGTCGCATTCGTTCTGTCGCGCGCGTACCTTGCAAAAAAAAAAATAGTAAATAGATTTTATTTGCATAACTAACAAATGTGGTACGAAAAATGCTTTCTCAACGACCTCGGGAAAATGCATGCACCATGAAGCACAAAATGCAGCGGGAAAAGATGAAGAATTTGTCCGCCAGCAGTTAGTTTAAAACTGCGCCTGCCCCGCAGGCTGCGCCTATCGAAATCACAGCTCCACTCGGTTAGGGTTAGCAGGGATGCCGGTGAGAGCCTAGCCTCAAACCCTGGTGACTGGGCTCCGAAAACGGATTTGCTGCCCCTGGGGTCGGAGTCTTTTTTGGAAGGGTGTATATGACAGCGAATGCAATTGCGGAAAAACTATACTCGTCTTTACCTCCAGGACTTCTGTTGCAACTCAAGAACAGGAGGAGACGGACCCCTGCTACGGGGAGGAACTTTAAATGATAAATAATTCGTACACTCTCGTGAAATGTAAGCAGGCCCAGTCTATCTATTGCCGTGGTCTGCATCATCATTTTATACGCCGCACATGAAGTCGGTCGGCTGCTCTAGATGAAAGTGTAGTAGTCTGTACAATTTTCGCATATTGCATATTACAGCCTAAAGTGCTTCCTCGAGGGCTTGTGCACACATCCAGCTGATTTTTTGTCTCTGTCCATGACCGTCTTTGCATGGTTAATCAGAAGTATTCTGAGGAACTTGTTGCAAATTAAACCAGCCAAGCGCTTTGAGTGACTGTTATCAATGCCCTTTGGGCAACTTAGGATCGGCGCGTCTTCAAGATAGGGTGCAATGAGTAGTTGCAGAACTTCGTGCACATTTGTACGTGGAAGGTGCTTAACAGCCTTTAAAAAAAACAAAAGCAACAATGTTGTCCAGAAGTGCGAGGAACCAGCTCGAAGGGACTCTCCGAGTGGGGTGAAGTGGGGTGAGGTGGTTGCGCCCCTGGCGGTCAAGCAAGTGAACTACATACTGAGAAAAATGCCATTGACTCCCGGGCGATTGCAAAGGCCGTAAGAAGAGAAAGAGAGCGCGCGCTTCCAGTCCGGCCGTGATCCGGTAAGGGCGACACAAAAAAGATCAAATCATTTCAACCTGGAAATAGTAAAAAATAAAGGGGGACAAAACGAGAATGGGTGACGGTTACGCTTATATTTATATATATGTATTCTATTAGCGTCTGGCGACGGCAAGCAATGCTTTTCGCCCATCTTGGAAGTGACGATATTTCAAGATAGCGGCGCCCTTGTTGAAAAAGGTCTATAGTCCATTGCAACTCAAGAAGGTAGGGCGAGGGAAGGAAGGTCGGGAGGAGGAAGCACATGGAACGCTGGAATGAGGAGGAGGTTTCCCCATTCTTATCTCCAGCGTTCCGTCTGCTTCTTCCTCCCTAGCCTTCCTTTCCCTCGCCCTACCTTCTTGTGCTGTAACTTACTTAGAAGATTCGCGTTTACTCTTCCCCCACTGTAAAAGATAAGGAGGCCATTATGACTCTTGCCTACTCGCTCTCACCCCAGCTCACTCCCAAATATCCTAGGCCGAACCTTCATGAAGTCCAGTGTAGTAGATAAAGAGCTGACCGTGGCTTTGTCGACTCATTCGTATTCTATCGACGAGGAGGCGCATTCACTCTCGTGCTAACCAGCTGTCATGCCGGCAGACTGCCGCTCGTTGCTGCCACTGTTGACGCTCCATGCTGCTTTCTCTACATGTTCTCTTCCCTTTTTTCTTCTGGCAGAAGTTCGCCGATTAAACCTTTGTTTTCAGTTCATTATTCATTCTCTCGTCACCTTCATTTGTGACAATATAGGCCGGTATACACACAGTAGAACAGGACAATACAAACATACATTTTGCAGAACGTATAAAGCCCTCTATGGCACCGGAAGGAATGCTGGGAACATCCTGTATTGGCGAGCGGGAGCGACAAAAAGCGTCATTGTGATTGGCCTTCCATGATTGAGCGGAAATGTCGTCATGTTGTATGACTCACATTTCCCTTGCTTGAATTTCAGTTGTGATTGTAATGATCGAGTACGCTTACAGTGTACTCATTACCGTCACAACAACTGGAACAAGTATCATTATACAATATTTGACCATGCATTTCACAGACACATTATCCTAAAACGAGCACATCGACAGACAACAAATAGTACACTGAAACATTTTGGCTTCTTAAGGCGAACCTTACATCTTGCCTCCCTTGAAACAAAACTGCTCAAATACACAATAACACCCCCGCCCCCCCCCCCCCAAAAAAAAAGATTTTAGGGTATGCAAGCATTTTGTGGAACCCACATTAAGATTACTTAATCTCTGAGGCTAGAATTCGGTTAGAACAAAGCAGCTCGAACTCATCCGAAGCTATAGTGTCTCCACGTTAAAGATTCATTTTCTAGAAGAAAGACCAAAAATAGACAGACTGTGTTTTTTCTTCAATATCTACCGCACTGATTACCCTTTCTAGCTTACGTATTGCCGCCCTGACAATGTCACGTCACCCAGGTTACACCACAGATGTAAAACACAACCATTTCAAAGCTGCGCTAACACTTTCTTTTCCTTCACACTCTGCATCAATGACTGGAACAATTTACCTGGTCCTAATGTAACCAATTATAATGCCATTTCATTTAAATACCAATGCGAAAAACTGCATGACTGCTGTCCTTTACTTGATTTTCACTGCATCATTGTAGTGAGAGCTTGTTAAATAATTTCTTTGCTTTTCGCGCTCGGTGATCACCATTTTCATTTCATTTTCGATTCTTTGTGTTCATTTTGCTCCTTTCTTTTTCCGTTGAGTAATAAGACGTGTGTTAGTAAGTACAGTATATGTTTCTCTAACCCCCCCCCCCTCCTCCTCCCCCTCTCCTCTCATGTAATGCATCCTCTGAAATCTCTTGAGGTTAATAAAAAGAAGTGAGCAAAATTATCAGAAGCCGGTACCACAACTGGTGACGTCATGGCGAGGTGAATCCTGGTCGTAACGTCACATATAGAACTCAAAAGGGGCCGTTGCCGAAACATGTCCATAGAACTGGAGGAAACGCTGGCCCGCAGGCGAGGGCGGGCAAGTCACAGCACAACCGCAAACCCGAAATGCCCCAACTCTACGTTCTCTCTTCTCACTCTTTCCTGTGTAACGTGGTAGATGTTGCGGGAAAAAAGTGGTACATACAGGACATTCCCATAATTCATTGCAAGCGCCTCTTTCAATTTTTAAAACGATCGACCCTTTCTGAAATTTAGTCTGACTATACTTCTGTTAGTATCATCACCTAAGTGTATATTATCTGAACATGATAATGGCTGCCTTGACGAAGGAAGAATTTGAGGACAGGCACCGATGCGGAGCCTGAACATTCCAGACGTTAATCTGCCGCAGTGTTTCATGTCAGCGTGAGGAGACTTATAAGTTTCTGTGCGCTAGCTGAGGTTGTCATGGAAATCCTTGAAATGTTCGGCTTCGGCACGTTCCAGACAGCTCATGACAATAAACTGTGGTGAATATTATCGAGAAGTTTGCTCAAGTAAGCGCCTCGCACAGAGTGATAGTTTCTTGACAACATCAAAACTCAAACGAATAGAGAGAGAAAGAACGGTACAGCGAAGACCGTAACTTCGTATGTCTGCCGTTGATGAAAAGATAAAAGTTTTTAACCGCCATTGGCGTACAAAGGTTAAGACTAATATGTGAGCTTCTAGATGGCACTGAATTTTTGAAAGGGTACATTCCCAATATCATTTTAGTTACAAACGAATATACAACACCTCACTTGCATCATTTAGACACAGTAAAGGGCTGTCTAAACCGACACGTGAAGTCTGGTTCACTTCACGTGTCCTAAACTCTTGATTAGCGGATATGACATTTCAGCCGCTCCCTAAAGATTTTGAACGCCCGTCGAGCGATACGAATCGGATGGCCTTCGTTATGAGCCGTTTTTAAGAACAGTCGACGTAATAAACCAGCTATTCTGACAGATACTCAAAAATTACAGAAAGCAGATGAGATGTCATATTGCCGCGCGCGCCAGCTGGCCAGAGTGGGCAACGCGCGCGTGGCCAAACAGTTATCGCGCCTGCCTCCCACGCAAAAGGCCAGGGTTCGATTCCTGGGAGCGTCCGCGCATTTTTGATAATGCCTGCAGTGTGACGTTCCCGGCGAATTCGGAGAATCCGTGTTGCTTGATTCGAGGTCAGAATGTTCTACGCGTCGAACTCTCTACGCCGATTACGTTCCAGAAGCCCGGCGCGTGCATAAGGGCCCAGCGCGGCGAGCCAGGAGTCAGTTTCGCCCCAGCGTTCGACTCTGCCCTTTCGCCGATTTCGACGCCCGCGACGCCTCCGCCGTTATCTTCTGTTTCTTTCTTATTTTTGGGGCACAAGCCCGCCTGGCATTAAACGTTTCAGTTCCTTCCAGTTATTCCTTTGCCTCCTCGCTCTGTCATTCGTGACATATTTGCGTGAGGTGCTGTACCGCATGCCCCTGCCGCTGCGTACCCTCCGAGTGGCCCGTGCAGTGCAAGTCCGACGCCAAGCTCCACGAAGAAATAACGAAGGCACTGTTCGCTACCCAGATCCGGTTCAGTCGTCGCACCCAAGGCCTGCACCCGGGAATTCGGGACTTCTGCCGCCCAGGACCAAGCAGCCAACGAGTGCTGACGATGGCACGACCCAGCAATCGCCGACCCTTCTGACCGCTCCCGCCGTCGTCTACCTGCCCGTTGCCCAGCGAACCCCGACGACCTTCCATGGCCCGGAGACCCACGAAGGCCGTGGAGGACTGGCTTCTGAACTGTTAGAACGTGTAGCACGCCATATCGATGGACGCACGGAGCAGCGCCTCCAAAACCTCTCGCTTCTCCTGGAGGGCGCCGCGAGGCAGTGGTTCGAGAACCACGGGGAGCGTCGCGCGCGTCGTTAGGGACACCTGTATCGCCGGCCTTGAGAGACATTCACGAGGCCAGACACGGCGAGCAGCGAGCGGAAGGCCTGCAGGAACCCGTTACAGCGAAAACTCAAAGGCCCAACGAAACGGTCACACCAGCTTCGTTGAAGACGTCCTCCGCCTCGGGAGCAGCCGCGCTGAGCCGCCAGTCCACCGAAGAGAAGAAGCTGCGCAGCCTTGATGAGAGGAGTCCGAAGTGACACCTTGGTGGACTTGTTCGCAACCCACCAGCTACTGTCGCTGCTGAATTCGTTGCCGAGGCAACGGCAACATCGAGCGGGCTCCTGTCCAATCCGAGCCAGCCACTACAACCGACTCGCCGGCACGCCTGCTGTCTCGACACTGACATCTTCCCGGTTCGGCGACGGCGGCACCAGCGCCGACAATCTTCGTGCAATTGCTCCGCGACATCGTCCGGGAAGAGCTCGAGGAAGCTGCTGCTGCCTGCTGCCAACCAGCCACGGCTTCGCTGTCGCTAGCCGAAGTGGTACGCCAAGAAGTTCAGCGGTGGCAATTCACCGAGGCTGCCCTGTCAGCGTAGCAGCACCCGTGAGCCTACACCCTGACCTACGCCGCAGTGACCCGACGGCCACCGGCCTCCTCCTCGAGCCTATGTCGCGCCGCCCCGACGTTCGTCTCCTGCACCGCAGCCCGACCGCCAGCAGCGAAGACCAGGTCCAGTACGCCGCCCAAGAGCCCCGCGCACCCCGAAGACCGACGTGTGGCGGACGCCCGACCGACGCCCTGTGCTTCCATTGCGGGGAACCGGACCACACCTTACCGCCGATGCCCATACCGCCGACCTCCGGGCCAGCGGATTCCAACCCGAACCACCCGCGCTCCTTGCTCGCTTCGCGGTGAACGCGTTCACTGAGATCGCCGAGTACCTGCGACGGCCCTGAAGTCCCCCTGAGCCTGCCGTCCCGCCGAGAGTTCCGGTCGCCGTCGCCGCGACGTTCCAGCTTCGCCGATGCACCGACCCCGACGTGAAAGCCCTGTCGCCCTCTGCTCCACGCCGGGGAAACTAGGCGCCGGCAACCCCTGGAGGTGGAGCTGCCGAAGACGACCGACGCCAAGATCCTCCACGAACGTCGGAGGGCCCCCACTCGAACGCTACCAGAGACCGCAACGATGCCCCGGCAACGGTGTCCAACAACGCCGGCCGTCGTCATCGACGCCCACGACGCATCAGCACCTCGTGGACACCGAGCAGACCACACCAGTCCTGAGTGGGAGGGCTCTCCGCCGCCTTCGAAAAGTCACGACGCCGTGGATGGACCTCAAATACGAACCGCCGGAGTGGCACCTCATCACGCCGGTCGGGAGACGCACTGCTCGCGTCGAGATCCACGCAGAGACGCAGCCCCGTCAAGTTCGTCGTCCTGCAAGACCGTCCGAGGGACGTTATCCTCGCGCATGGACTTTCTGCGAGTATGGCGTTGCCGCCGTCGACCTCGGAGCAAACCGGGCCGACGCTACGAAAACCTGCTCCACCACCGGAGAGAACCCAAAGCGACGTCATCCTGCGGTAACGGAGTCCTCGCAAACCACGCGGAACCCACCGCGGCTGCGGTCAGGTGTTTTCGTACCCGTCGGGGCGGGCGAGACACTCTGCGGCGACGTTTTGCTCGAGGAAGCCTCAGTTGCTTCAGGAAGAGGGATCGGCATCGCAAGAGGCGTCGCGGAGCTCCAAGACGGACACACTGTCGCACTGGTAACGAACTTCCGACAGGAGGCCCAGCACCTTACGAAAGGCACCGCCGTGGGTCACGCCGAGGAACTCCCGGACTCAGCCGCAATCGCCGGAATATCAGAAGACCTCTCTTCGTGGCCACCCAAGACAACGCCGCCTTCGCAGTTTGACATCGACCCAACCCTGCCTACCCCACAACGACGACAACTCAGTGACCTTCTCGCCGAGTTCACTGAGTGCTTCTCCACGTCGTCAAAGGTGCGCCAAACGACCGTTGCGAAACACCGAATTGTCACTGAAGACAACGCGCTTCCCCTTCGTCGGTCGCCGTACCGTGTCTCTGTGAAGAGAGAGAAGTCATCCAGAAGCAGGTCCAAGAAATGCTCGATGACGACATTGTCCAGCCCTCAAGCAGCCCGTGGGCTTCACCGGTAGTCCTTGTGAAAAAGAAAGACGGGACTCTTCGGTTCTGCGTGGACTATCGCCGACTGAACGCTGTAACAAAAAAGGACGTCTACCCGCTGCCACGCATCGACGACACCCTGGACCGGCTGCGCCACGCCCGATACTTTTCGTCGATGGACCTGAAGAGTGGGTACTGGCAGATCGAGGTCGACGAACGAGATCGCGAAAAGACTGCCTTCGTCACGCCGGACGGGCTGTACGAATTTAAAGTGATGCCGTTCGGGCTATGCACAGCACCGGCGACGTTCCAGCGCGTAATGGACACCGTTCTTTCCGGCTTGAAATGGCAAAGTTGTCTCGTCTATCTCGACGACGTCGTGGTATTCGCCAGCGACTTTGACGAGCACCTCAGACGTTTGCGAGCCGTGCTACAGGCTATCCAGAACGCCGGACTGACACTGAAGCCGTCAAAATGTCGGTTCGCTTACGGTGAGCTCAAATTCCTGGGCCATGTTGTGAGTGCTCAAGGTGTAAGTCCTGACCCTGCAAAGACATCCGCTGTCGCCGAATTTCCGAAGCCATCAGACAAGAAAGCCGTACGAAGATTTCTTGGGCTATGCGCATACTACAGACGTTTCGTTCGCGATTTTGCCAAAATTTCTTCACCACTCACGCATCTGACGAAGGACGACGTGAACTTCCAGTGGGGGAGGAGCAAGAACAAGCGTTCAACGAACTGAAGGAAAGACTCCAGTCGCCTCCTATCCTCGGACACTTCGATCCGTCAGCGGAAACAGAAGTTCACACAGACGCCAGCAACGCCGGGCTAGGTGCGGTGCTCGTCCAAAGACAAGACGGAGCAGAGAGGTGATCGCTTACGCAAGCCGGGCACTGTCCAAGGCAGAGAAAAATTACTCGACAACCGACAAGGAATGTCTCGCTGTCGTCTGGGCGTTAACCAAGTTCCGCCCATACCTGTACGGGATCCCGTTCCGCGTTGTCACGGACCACCACGCTCTCTGTTGGCTCGCCAACCTCAAGGACCCGTCAGGACGCCTCGCTCGCTGGAGCCTTCGACTGCAAGAATTCGACGTGACCGTTGTGCACAAGTCTGGCCGCAAGCATAATGACGCCGATTGTTTGTCTAGGGCCCCAGTCGAATCTCCTCCTGACAGCACCGACGACGATGATGACGCCCGTTTTCTCGGAGCAATAACAGATACCGACATGGGAGCACTTCAACGAGACGACCCCGAACTTCGCGCCGTGATCGACCACCTCGAAGGTCAAGGAAGCTCTGTTCCGCGACTCTTGGCCCGAGACTTGCCAAGCTTCGTTCTGCGACGAGGCGTGCTCTTCAAGAAGAACTTCGGAACGAGCGACCCTGCCTGGCTGCTGGTTGTTCCGGCCAGCCTGCGAGAAGAAATCTTTCAAGCATGCCATGACGACCCGACGGCTGGACACCTTGGCTACAGCAGGACGCTCGCCCGGATTCGTGACAAGTACTACTGGCCGAGACTCCCGAAAACAGTCCACCTGTACACACGGTCGTGCCATGAGTGCCAACGACGTAAGAAGCCTCCGACGAAGCCAGCAGGACTCCTGCAGCCGATACCTGCACCGACTACGCCCTTCCAGCAGGTCGGAATGGATTTACTTGGGCCGTTCCCAACATCGGCGCAAGGAAATCGGTGGATTATCGTCGCGACCGATTATCTTACACGATACGCCGAGACGAAAGCCCTGCCATCGGGAACAGCGGTAGAAGTCGCTAAGTTTTTTGTCGAGTCTATTCTCCTTCGACACGGCGCACCTGAAGTGCTGATCACCGATCGCGGGTCGTCCTTCATGGCACAGCTGACTCAAGAAGTTCTTCGGCTCAGTCATACGAGCCATCGACGAACAACCGCTTATCACCCGCAGACCAACGGGCTAACGGAGCGGCTCAACAAGACGATCGCCGACATGGTCTCCATGTACGTCGACGTAGAGCACAAAACATGGGACGAGGTGTTGCCGTACGTCACGTTTGCGTACAACACAGCGGTGCAAGAAACCACGGGAATGACACCGTTCCAACTGGTACACGGCCGGACGGTTACCACAATGCTCGACGCCATGCTGCCTCACGTGCCGGCCGACGATGGCAACGACGATGCTCAACTGATCTCGCAACGCGCGGAAGAAGCTCGTCAACTGGCAAGAATCAAGATTCAAGAGCAACAACGAGTCGACGCACGCCGGTATAACCTTCGTCGCAGGGACGTCCACTTCCAACCCGGAGACCGGGTATGGGTGTGGACACCGATACGGCGCCGTGGTCTTAGTGAGAAACTCCTAAAGCGCTACTTCGGACCCTACAAAGTACTTCGTCGACTCGGGGACCTGAACTACGAGGTGATGCCCGCCGGAACACGGACTTCATCACGCCGCCCTCCACGACCAGAAGTCGTCCACGTCGTGCGCATGAAGCCGTACTACGCTCGATAGGACTGTGGACCTTATGTGTTCCAAATGACTCTTTAGCTTACCGTTACTTTTGTTTGCTTTGTTTTGGTTTATGCTGCATCGGGGCGATGCACTTTTTAAAGGGGAGTAATGCCGCGCGCGCAGCTTGCCAAGTAGGCAGCGCGCGCGTGGCCTAACGGTTATAGCGCCTGCCTCCCACGCGAAAAGCCAGGGTTCGATTCCTGGCCGCGGGGACGCCTTTTGTTGACATCCAATGTAATGTTCTCGTAAATTCGAGAATTGTGTTGCTTGTTCGAGGTTAGAAAGTTCTACACGCCGAACCTTCTGGGCCGATTATTCCAGAAGTCTACGCGTGTACATAAGGGGCTTCGCGTGGCGAACCAAGTCAGTTTCGCCTCAGCGTTCGATCCTGCTGCTTCGCCGCTTTCGACGCCCGCGACGCTCTGTTATTATCTTCTGTTTCCTTTTTACTTTTGGGCACAAGTTCGCCCCATTAAACGTTTAGTTTCTTTTGTTATCACCGCCTCATCAGTTGTCATTCGTGATAATATCTATGGCGTCTTTGAAGTAACCAGTATGTCCACCACTGCCATTGCATGATTACATCAATTAGCCTCCGACTTCTTAGTTCCTACCTTCCCTGAGAGCTGGCCCAGTGACCTACAAATTGACCTGCTTACGAGAAGAGATAGTTATTTGTATTCTGCCGGATGATTCAGTATGATTTTCCGTGGACTTTTTGACGACCAGAGTTGTGCAGTCTCTTACGCGCCGTCGCTCAACAAAACAGTACAACTGCCGCAACAATTTTTACCTTGTTCGAAGAATAGGAATTCGTGATATAAAAGACTCTTTGAAGATTTCTTATCCTTTACGACATGGGCAATTCCTTTAAGCTAAGCTTTTTTTTTATTACTAGACGATAACCTTCTTTTATATGTCGTATATGCTCAGCACAAGCAGTAAAAACGTTTAAGAATCTATCCTTCTTATCGGATTTTATAGCGACTGTACTACAAATTACTCGTTGAAAAAATATGGCACCTTTGAGCCCTTTAATTAGGATTATGCTAGCATCGTAACGTGCCTCTATAGTCTCGGGTACACAATCAAGGGGATGGTGTTAAAAATGGAATATATGTTAGGCATATCACTACAACGGCAAGCCTTCTAAACAGGCTTCTGACTCAAGGCTGGTTCACACAGTGTGTTTAGTTGCAACCAACGTTACCAGAACCCCTCAGTTGGGAAACTGCCATAGAGCCTGCTCTGAAAAAAGTGGCGCCGATCCTTATCCCAGTACCGAGCTAATGGCGTTCGCAACGCTGCCATTTCTCCCGCAGCGGCCACTCCGTGAATTGCACGGCTGCACTCTCTGGTTCCGTCAAGCCACGGAAGGGCCGGTGTCACCATCTCGCTGGGCCATCTTGCAGTAGCCATATAAAGCAACTTTCATGTTTCAACTCGTCGCTAAATTGTGGCGCTGTTATCGTATTCAGCTCGGTCTTGGTGGACTCCAGCGGCCCACGTTTGAAGGGCGAGTTTCCCAACTAAGTGTTTTAGTAACGTTGGTTGCAATCGAGTGCACTATGCAGCCTATGTGATCTCTCAGGACGAGAGAACAGGTTAGCACGCTGGCGCCATCTGTCAGGTGGCCCCATAACTGCATTTGACAAGAGTGAAGGCTTTGCAGTACTTGCCAGATAAAATGTGCGGACTATCTATAGAAATGGTCCTTTATAACATTGTGAAATTTACAGGCCTAAAACAAGTATGAGACACGAAGAAAGAGGAAATATATAAGGAAAATTCAAGTGTTCCTCAGCTACCCGACAGATGGCGCCAGAGTGTTCTCTCAACGTACGAGACTGCAAGAAGTTGTAATATGCTCGGTTTCAACCATACGTAAGAGGGTGGACCATCCCTAATTGCTGGCATATGCATGCAGAAGAAAACATAACAGCTCCTGCACTGCGATTGAGAAGTGAGGGGCGCAGCTAAGCTTTAATCCTGCTGAACACAATATTATAGATAGCGATCACATTTTCTTCCACACAATGTACACAAAACTTATCGGCATACTTACTAATGCAGTCCGTTCACCATATTGAACCAGCCTATCTTTTATGGCCTGGCAAACTGATATCTTTGGTACAGAACCACCGGAATAGGGGGAATATACAATGCCGTCTTCGATGCGGGCTTTCAGCGACATTCCTCTGATACCTTAGGGTCCCCCGGTTATTATGGCTGGCGACTCTAATCTGAAAAAAAGCAAAGCAAGAGATGGCATTCATCATCTTAAAAACCACGCCTGCTTGCCTGATCAAAGGTCTGTTATTCAAAGGCTGGCAAACTCACGCGTCTATGTTTATACTCCGCGGAGGGAGATTATTTTTCCTATTTCTACAGCCGCCGTATCCTGTTCTAATTCACTGCATGGGGCACTTAGTATTGCGCTACTTCCAAAACAAATTTTACTTCCCTAATGTACCGTTGTTAGTTCACCGGTCACGAGTACACAACACTTTATCCCGAAACTGATAGCCCTTAGTTGAACGTGAGCGCGTTGGTTTTTTTATAACTTGTTACAGAAAGAATAAACAAAAAGGACGGACAAGGACGGACATCTTTCGACTTTCAACAACATGTAGTGTTTTTATTAGATGGTGGCGTCGAGATCAGTGGACCATGAGGGAAAGGGGGAAAGGAAGGAAAAAGTGAAAGAAGGAAAGGGGAGGGAAAGGAAAAGTGAAACAAGGAGGGGGGAGAGGAGGGTAGAAGGTTGGGGCTGCAGGAGAGCGAGGATCTGTTAGCCTAGTACGACAAGAAGGGGGTCGGCATGAGAAACTCAGGAAGTTGTTAGCCCGGTAAGATTAGGAGGGGGGTGGGGAGGGAAGTGGTGTAGGGAAGAGGGGAGTCATCTTGAGACACAGAGCGGCGCCGCTTCGCCGCATTGTCAGTGAGCAAGGGCCCCCGGGCCCGCGTCAAGGCCGCCAGTTGGGGGCGCAGATAAGCCGCCTCCCTCTCCGAAAGGACAAGCGAGGGAGACGAAATGTTTTGAGATGCCTGCTGCATGGCGTATGCTTCAATTATCTCGCGCCCGTAGCGGTCTCTATGTGAGCCCAGAATCCGCGCGTTGTGAAACTGGGGCTCACACGAAGAGCATGCGCCTCTATGGCGGAGAATGGGATGCTGGGACTCAATGTCCCCTTTTTTATTTCCCTGTCGTGCTCGCCCAGCCTGTCATTCACGCAGCGGCCCGTTTGACCGATGTACTCGGCGCCGCACGACAGGGGAATTGAGTACACGCGACCCGTTGCGCAGGGAATGAAGCCTGTTTTGTGTTTCTTTGCACACCCTGCTCGTGAACGGCGCTGGGGGTCGTTCACGAGGCGGCACATGGAACCTAATCGGAACCGGCATGATAAGGCCACATCGACATCGTACCGGCGGGCCGCTGCCCTCAGGCGATGTGATGTGTTGTGGTGGTAAGGGATTACCGCGAACTTTTTTGGTCGAGGCGGTCTGGCGCGGTCGGGGTGCGGCTCGGAGATCAAAGATTTTAAGGATGTCGCAAGGAGGTCGCGAGGATAGCCCGCCTTCTGGAGGCGGCAGATTTGGGCAGTTAAGCTGGTTTGAGAAAAGTGGGGGCAAGATTTGGCACGGGATGAGGAAAGGAGGGATCTTACAATCCCGGACTTCACAGTTTTTGAATGGTTGCTTCCGAACGGTAGCACGGGCTTCTTGGACCGCTGCTGGAAACCCCAGCAGAGTCCATTGGGATTGGTGTTGAGGCGCAGATCGAGGAACTGCAATTCCCCGTCCGAAGGGTCCTCTCTGGTGAACTTGAGGCCTTGGGAGTGGGTTAAGAAAACCTGCTCGATTGAAGCGGAAAGGGTGCCGGGGGTGTGGAGTACGAGGTAGTCGTCAACGAACCGGAATACCTTGGTTCCCGGCGCCTTGACGCCGAGCTCCCTCTCCACAGCCAGGTCCACCGTTGACATGTAGAATTCGCTTAGAACAGGGGCCAGGCAGGACCCTATGCAAACGCCGGACTTCTGCCTGTAGATGTTTCCCTGGTGTTCTACAAGGGTGGATCTTAGGTATACGTCGACAAGCTGCAGGAACGCCTCGAGTGTGATGCCAGTTGAGTTTTGGAACTTGGTCACTCCGGATTGCGTGACAGCCCGTTCAATGCAAGCCATCAGAACCACCACGTCGAGGCTGTAATACATGTCGCTGACATCGAGGGAAAACATGGCGACGTCCGGTCCAGCTGAGTGTAGTTCCTGGAGATGTGGCAGAATCTCGAGGGAACATCCGACCCGGAAAGGCTGATCGAGAGGGACGGCTGTCAAATGTTTCTGAAGGAAGAGGGCCAGCTGCCTCTGCCAGCAGCCGCTCTCGGACACAATGCCTCTGAAAGGGGTGTTCTGTTTGTGTGTTTTTGCCGTGAAGAAAACCCGCAGGTACTGATCTGATGGTTTTGACACCTTGTTGAGAAGAAAGGTGAGCTCATTGGCCTTGCAGATGGTTTTTGCCTCTGTGCGGAGAGACCCCGATGGTCTGGACTTCATTTTCGTAAAGTTTTTTCGAGAACTGCATCCAGTTTGTTGTTGAAGTCCCCGGCGGTCATAACAACGAACACACCCGTCTTGTCAGCCTCCAGAAGTTTCAGCTCTGAACGCCTGAGCTCGTCAACCACCTCCAAAAAGTCCAGTTTTGAAGGTGGAGCCCTCCCGTATCTGCACACCACTCGTGAACCCGTCGCGAGAAAATCCTGTCGTTCAGGTTCAGGAATTTTTGAGGCGACCTGGTGGACAGCAGCCAGCTGGTCAATTCGCGACGGCTCATACGCGGGGGCAAACTTGGGGCCTCTTGAGAGGACTGCCTCAGCATGTGCCGAAAGGGTGGTGTCGGAGAGGTTGATAGGAGGTTCCAGCGCGGGGCTCTGATTAACTCGCTTTTCTGCGGTTGCGGTGGAAATGATAAGCTTCCAAGAAGACTCCAGGAGGAGGTTGGCGGACTTGTTGATAAAGACATAGGAGGGATGAGTAGCGAAGTTGGTGCCGAAAGTAGCCGTCATGAGGCAAGGGAGGGACCTCTGCATCACCAGGATCTCCTGCGACACCTCCTGTCGTGCAATCTGCATCACTCTGTAGTTCGCCGCCCAACGCGTCGAGGAAAATCCAAATACCTGATGTATCGCAGGGTGGGTGATGTTCTTGCGAAGGCATAGACCGAAGGTCCTCAGGCGTAGGCGAAGGAGGTACAGTTTTGACACGAATAATGAAGCTCGAAGGAAGGTAACAGGATCAAAGTCCGAGGACCCGACGCTTGGCACATCTGGACGTGACGAACACATGGCTCTCAAAAGTAAGACATAGTTGAACGTGAGCGCGTTGGTTTTTTTATAACTTGTTACAGAAAGAATAAACAACAAGGACGGACAAGGACGGACATCTTTCGATAACAACATGTTGTTGAAAGTCGAAAGATGTCCGTCCTTGTCCGTCCTTTTGTTTATTCTTTCTGTAACAAGTTATAAAAAAACCAACGCGCTCACGTTCAACTATGTCTTACTTTTGAGAGCCATGTGTTCGTCACGTCCAGATGTGCCAAGCGTCGGGTCCTCGGACTTTGATCCTGTTACCTTCCTTCGAGCTTCATTATTCGTGTCAAAACTGTACCTCCTTCGCCTACGCCTGAGGACCTTCGGTCTATGCCTTCGCAAGAACATCACCCACCCTGCGATACATCAGGTATTTGGATTTTCCTCGACGCGTTGGGCGGCGAACTACAGAGTGATGCAGATTGCACGACAGGAGGTGTCGCAGGAGATCCTGGTGATGCAGAGGTCCCTCCCTTGCCTCATGACGGCTACTTTCGGCACCAACTTCGCTACTCATCCCTCCTATGTCTTTATCAACAAGTCCGCCAACCTCCTCCTGGAGTCTTCTTGGAAGCTTATCATTTCCACCGCAACCGCAGAAAAGCGAGTTAATCAGAGCCCCGCGCTGGAACCTCCTATCAACCTCTCCGACACCACCCTTTCGGCACATGCTGAGGCAGTCCTCTCAAGAGGCCCCAAGTTTGCCCCCGCGTATGAGCCGTCGCGAATTGACCAGCTGGCTGCTGTCCACCAGGTCGCCTCAAAAATTCCTGAACCTGAACGACAGGATTTTCTCGCGACGGGTTCACGAGTGGTGTGCAGATACGGGAGGGCTCCACCTTCAAAACTGGACTTTTTGGAGGTGGTTGACGAGCTCAGGCGTTCAGAGCTGAAACTTCTGGAGGCTGACAAGACGGGTGTGTTCGTTGTTATGACCGCCGGGGACTTCAACAACAAACTGGATGCAGTTCTCGAAAAAAACTTTACGAAAATGAAGTCCAGACCATCGGGGTCTCTCCGCACAGAGGCAAAAACCATCTGCAAGGCCAATGAGCTCACCTTTCTTCTCAACAAGGTGTCAAAACCATCAGATCAGTACCTGCGGGTTTTCTTCACGGCAAAAACACACAAACAGAACACCCCTTTCAGAGGCATTGTGTCCGAGAGCGGCTGCTGGCAGAGGCAGCTGGCCCTCTTCCTTCAGAAACATTTGACAGCCGTCCCTCTCGATCAGCCTTTCCGGGTCGGATGTTCCCTCGAGATTCTGCCACATCTCCAGGAACTACACTCAGCTGGACCGGACGTCGCCATGTTTTCCCTCGATGTCAGCGACATGTATTACAGCCTCGACGTGGTGGTTCTGATGGCTTGCATTGAACGGGCTGTCACGCAATCCGGAGTGACCAAGTTCCAAAACTCAACTGGCATCACACTCGAGGCGTTCCTGCAGCTTGTCGACGTATACCTAAGATCCACCCTTGTAGAACACCAGGGAAACATCTACAGGCAGAAGTCCGGCGTTTGCATAGGGTCCTGCCTGGCCCCTGTTCTAAGCGAATTCTACATGTCAACGGTGGACCTGGCTGTGGAGAGGGAGCTCGGCGTCAAGGCGCCGGGAACCAAGGTATTCCGGTTCGTTGACGACTACCTCGTACTCCACACCCCCGGCACCCTTTCCGCTTCAATCGAGCAGGTTTTCTTAACCCACTCCCAAGGCCTCAAGTTCACCAGAGAGGACCCTTCGGACGGGGAATTGCAGTTCCTCGATCTGCGCCTCAACACCAATCCCAATGGACTCTGCTGGGGTTTCCAGCAGCGGTCCAAGAAGCCCGTGCTACCGTTCGGAAGCAACCATTCAAAAACTGTGAAGTCCGGGATTGTAAGATCCCTCCTTTCCTCATCCCGTGCCAAATCTTGCCCCCACTTTTCTCAAACCAGCTTAACTGCCCAAATCTGCCGCCTCCAGAAGGCGGGCTATCCTCGCGACCTCCTTGCGACATCCTTAAAATCTTTGATCTCCGAGCCGCACCCCGACCGCGCCAGACCGCCTCGACCAAAAAGTTCGCGGTAATCCCTTACCACCACAACACATCACATCGCCTGAGGGCAGCGGCCCGCCGGTACGATGTCGATGTGGCCTTATCATGCCGGTTCCGATTAGGTTCCATGTGCCGCCTCGTGAACGACCCCCAGCGCCGTTCACGAGCAGGGTGTGCAAAGAAACACAAAACAGGCTTCATTCCCTGCGCAACGGGTCGCGTGTACTCAATCCCCTGTCGTGCGGCGCCGAGTACATCGGTCAAACGGGCCGCTGCGTGAATGACAGGCTGGGCGAGCACGACAGGGAAATAAAAAAGGGGACATTGAGTCCCAGCATCCCATTCTCCGCCATAGAGGCGCATGCTCTTCGTGTGAGCCCCAGTTTCACAACGCGCGGATTCTGGGCTCACATAGAGACCGCTACGGGCGCGAGATAATTGAAGCATACGCCATGCAGCAGGCATCTCAAAACATTTCGTCTCCCTCGCTTGTCCTTTCGGAGAGGGAGGCGGCTTATCTGCGCCCCCAACTGGCGGCCTTGACGCGGGCCCGGGGGCCCTTGCTCACTGACAATGCGGCGAAGCGGCGCCGCTCTGTGTCTCAAGATGACTCCCCTCTTCCCTACACCACTTCCCTCCCCACCCCCCTCCTAATCTTACCGGGCTAACAACTTCCTGAGTTTCTCATGCCGACCCCCTTCTTGTCGTACTAGGCTAACAGATCCTCGCTCTCCTGCAGCCCCAACCTTCTACCCTCCTCTCCCCCTCCTTGTTTCACTTTTCCTTTCCCTCCCCCTTTCCTTCTTTCACTTTTTCCTTCCTTCCCCCCTTTCCCTCATGGTCCACTGATCTCGACGCCACCATCTAATAAAAACACTACATGTTGTTGAAAGTCGAAAGATGTCCGTCCTTGTCCGTCCTTTTTGTTTATTCTTTCTGTAACAAGTGATAGCCCTTGAATAGATTGCTTTGGGAAGCACTGCCCGCAGATTTGAAAATTAAACGCGCCTTCTTTCGCGTTTTAAATTCCATAGCATTTCTCGGCGCAATACCCCGCAGGGGGCACCTACACGTGTTGGAGTTTAAGGCCTGAGTGGCGTCACCGCGGATCCCGAGCAATGTGGGTTTCCCACCCATTCCTGGCTGTGCGTGGCTTTCCCGTGTCCGGGAAAAAATTTAGCAGTCCTGTGTTAATCCGCAGTACAGTCCCAGCAATAGTTGCGACACGTCCCGGCGAAGTTGGACAATCGGCGTCACGTTCGCGCAACGTGGGGTGCGTGACCAAAAGTGTTAAAAGGAAATAGACATATTACCGATTTGTTCCGTACGCTTTTGTTTATTTTTTGTTCCGGAGCGCATGAAAACGCGACTCCCTGCCCGAGCTCTTGGCATTGGCTGTACAACGCCAGCTTTCGGTTATCGGGGTTTTTTTTTCCAAAGAGCGCGTGCAGTGGACATCGGGTACTGCAAAAACCATGAGTATGAAGAAGGTTGTTTACGGTGTGGCGTAGCTCTGTGGTAACGCCTCTGCTTCGCACGCACCAGGGAGGCGATGCGAGGCGAGGCTAGATAAAATATAAAACTGTTTCTTTTTTAGTCCACTAGCTAAATTACAGACGTCTATTAACCAAATGCTCATACCCGTAATGTATGTTTCTCTTTCTCTATATATACACCTGAGAGGTAATGTTTTCTACTTAATCTAAAAAAAAGAAATTCGTTTTTCTCTTTTTTTATATTTAAGGGGCGGTGTTTAGAAAACTAGGGGGTCTATACACCCCTTGGGGGGGTCTAGGGAAATCCTGACTACTACTATATCACCAACGAACGTAAATTCCAGTGGTGGGAAGATCTATACCAGCTATTGCTGTAAGTGGGCATCCTGGTTGTTGAACTAAGCCCAGGGTAGGCTTAGACCCTTCGAGGCCCACCAAACGAGGCAACATACCACTTCAGCCTTTCCTCATCTCACAGACAGGTGTCTTGGTAAGGCCCGGCCAGGATATTCGATCAGTCGCGTTTTCTGCTTTCTTCATTGAGTTTTACCTCCTCCTTTCTCTTTCTAGTACGCTATCTTATTTCCTTTTCACCTTCTTAGGCATTAAGGACTAACCTTGTGTGGCATCAGGCCCAGTTCGTGTAACCACGCTTGGGTATGGTGCCTGGGCAATACTGGTAGTGTACTGTTGCCAACATAAAACTTTTACAGCGAAGCTGTATACTTCTACCGACCAAGAAACTTTTTTGTCTTCATTGTAAGCAAAAAATTCCCGGCGAACACTTGAAGAAAAAACAGCATACCTCCTTTGAACTCAGGCATACAGCATACAGCTCAGTATCCGTTTCAATAAAGAAAACCACAAAACAAGCATCAAAACCACATGATGCATCATAAGGCGCGTGTGACCAATAGGAACACCCTCCCAAGCGTTCCGGGAAAATAAGGTTTGCAGCTTCTTCGAAAGGGGTTGACGTCATTCGAAGCCCTCGTGTGAAGTGCGAACCTCATAATGGATGATAACGGCGCCCATTGCCGCGGCGACGGTAGCTTGCAACGTGGGGAGTGACGTCACTAGCCTTTCATATATATAAAAGAACCTTACGTCCGGACTCAGCGGATGCTACGAGCTATCGTAGCCAATCCCGTTTTGTGGACGTGGCCTGTGATGCGCTTTCCGCGCGTCGCTGTACCCCCTCTCTAAAGTCATGTGACACTCACACGGCCTCCGATTGGCTTCGATGGCTGGTAACATCCGCTGCGCTTAAACGTAAGATTAAACGGAGTATAGCAACTGATTTCATTGTTGCTGCAGCACCGCGATGAATAGGCCACGCATAGTTGGGACCCCGAGGAGCATGTCAGAATGCTAGGAGCGGCAAAGGAAAAAGAAAACGGCAAAACGACCAGCGGCGGCGTGCCGCGACCGGCGGCGGCATTTCGTATGAGACCATTCCATTTAGCGCTCTCAGGGCGGCACCATTTTGTTCGACCGCAGCGCCCTATCCATACATCCGGGAAATTCAGCGGGTTCGGCGGGGTAAAACGAGAGGAGGGCACGTGCCCGACTCCGCTAGCAGACGACAAACCGGGAGGTTGCCATTATCCATTTTTGGGCTGTACCGGCGGGCTGTATCGAACATCGAACTCACGCTCGTGGCTGCCGTTGTGAAGTGGTTGGCATTCTTAGAATATTTATGGCTACTCAAAAATCAGCCTATAGCTCTCTGTTGTTTTATTTCGGTAAATAATCAACTAGCGTATCTTTGTTCCGTTACTTAGACAGCTGCGGAGTCAGCCTGCAGTACTACCATCAACTACCGTGTATTGTGGCAGAAGAGCACGTTCTTTATTTATTATTTCAGACTTCCACTCATTGTCACTAAAGGCCTACACCAGTACGAACTTTGTATAGTAAAAAGGTATACAGCAACCGGATTTACTTTTCGCCGGAGAGACCAGCCAATCTGACATAGTTTTCCCATTGCTATTTTTTTATTTGCACGCGGGTAACAGCGGTATTGGACCCGGTTAATCTTTTTATCGAGCATAGTATTACACGATAACTTGCATACCAAAATCTGCGGATCTGCTCTTGAAATTTCCAAAATGAAGCGATTTTAAACTGCGTTTGACACGCCAGCCGGATGTTAGGTACAGCCCACTCGGCAGAGCAGACTACGCGCGGGGTGAGGGGGGTGGGGCATTTTTTCTCTCTCCCTCTTCCTAGTGGAACGGTCAATACAGGTTTGCAAGCCCGTCCTCAGGACGCCGCCATCTTGCTCAGTTGGGGTGCGCTCGGACTCGTCATGATCTGATTACGAAGCCTCACTAAGGCGTCGTAATCGGATTATGGCCGCGCACAAGCGCACCCCAACTCAGCGAGATGGCGGCGCCCTGAGGCCAGACTTGAAAACGCCTATGGTGCAGTCGGTAATCGTTGCAGGTGATACCACAGCTTCGCTGACCAACCACCTTCACAACGTGGATTGGAGCCCCATGTTTTTGCCAGGGCACAGTGCCTACCCCCGTGTTGGGCTCCGTGGTGGGCGGTGCACCCGGGTCACCGAATCCGCTTCCCGTTTACTATGGGTCCTACACGCAAACCTTTCCTTGATCGGGCATCTAAGCATTTCGCTCCGCAGGGGGCACCTGTGAAAGCAGGTGTTTGGAGAGTGGCGTCTCCACGGACCCCGAGCCCCGCAGGGGGCGCCTGCACCTTAGGTGCTAGGTGCTTGGTGAGTAGCGTCACCACGGACCCCAGCCACGTGGGCCACCATACCCGCACGCAGGGGGCACCTACTTTATAGTAGGTGCTTGGTGAGTGGCGTCACTACGAACCCCGAGCCATGTGGGTTCGCCCACCCACGCCTGGCTGTGCGTGGCTTAACCCGTGTCCGGGGAAAAGGGGACCCTGGTGGTTGAGCTGAGCCCGGGGTGTGTTTGGACCCTTCGGGGCCCCCGGGTGAGGCAATACACCGCTTCGGCCCCTGCTTCTCGTAGACGGGTGTCCTGGCTTGGCCCGACCAGGATGATTCAGTCAGTCGCCTCTTCTACCCTCTTCTTCCTTCTTTCACTTTTCCTCCCACCTCTTTCTCTTTTCTTCTACACTCTCTTCCTTCCTTTTTCACCTTCTTAGGCGGCAAGGGCCAACCTTGAGTGGAAACAGGTCCTGTCCCTGCATCCACACTAGGGTATAGTGCCCGGGCAGCACTGGTAGAGTAATTGTGTCAGCCAAGCCCATCTTGCTATGGCACATTACCTACCCCTTGTTGGGCTCCGTGGTGGGCGGTGCACCCGGGCACTGAATCTTTCTCCCATCTTTATGGGTTCTAGAGCTAAACCACCCTCTGATCGGGCCCTGAAAAGGGTCCGCACCGAAGTCCCTCTAAAAGACACGACCTCATCTACTCCTACATTCCCCAAATTTTTGGTTATTCACTCGGAAGACGATACACCACTTTCCAAAATCTCCCCTTTCTTGTTGCGAAAGTGCTCGAAAGTGCGGTTGGGAAGAATTTCAAAGCTAAAAAGATGCCCTCAGGCGACCTACTCGTAGAAACTCAATCCAGACAGCAGAGTACTGCACTCCTTGCTTTGAACTCCGTGTCTGACCACAAAGTGACCGTTTCACCCCATCGTACACTTAATACTATTCAGGGCGTTATCTCCGAAGATGACTTGATTGAGGCCTCTGACACTGAAGTACTTGAAGGGCTCTCTGACCAAGGAGTTGTAGCTGTGAGGCGCATCTCCCTGCGTCGGGATGGTCAAGAGCGGAAAACCAAACACATTAGTTTTAACCTTTGAATCCACCACACTTCCCGAGGCTGTTAGGGCTGGCTATCTCCACTGCAGGGTTAGGCCTTATGTGCCTAATCCTCGAAGGTGTTTCAAATGCCAGAGGTTCGGCCATGGTTCTCAGCATTGCCGTGGAAAGGCCACGTGTGCAAAATGTGCCAAATCTGACCACCCCACAGAGTCCTGCACGAACGACCCACACTGTGCAAACTGCGGTGATCCCCACCCTGCATACTCTCGATCCTGCAGAACGTGGAAGGAAGAAAAGGAACTACTTACTCTTAAAGTCAAAGAAAATCTCTCCTACCCAGAGGCACGCCGTCGTTTCGCATTCTTGCGCAAGGGCAGCTATTCTCAGGTGGTGCAGCGGGGACCTGTACCACTGATGGTAGCAGTGGCGACCCAAACGTCCTTTCTGGACTATGGGAAGCCACGGCAGTCCCCTACGCCCCAGCTGAAGATTCAGCTTCCGGGGCATGCCATCTCGGCTGGGCGGTCTACGGACTCTCCCAGCCAGAGTGCGAACCCTCGCGCTCTAACAGGGCAACAGCCTGTGTCCTCTCAGGCTGTTTCCCAAACCCAGGATGGGCCGGTGGCTGCAGCAACCGTCCCTCCTCTGCGATCTCCTTCCAGGGAGAAGGGTCGACCCTCTCGCCCACACTCCCTGGAGAGAGCATCATCGAAGGAGCGGCATAGCTCTCGTGCCGCTCCTGCAGCGCCTAAGGGGCAGGAACGGGTGAACTCGGGCGACACCTCACCCAGCACCTCCTCTGCCCCTCTGGCTGGGGCTGGTCGTGGACGGGGCATGGCGCCCCATTCTCCGAGCCTGCCCAAACCTGCAGCAAAGGCCCCGCCTCAGGAAGCAGAGGCCATGGATGAGGGTACAGAAGTCTCCACTCATGCGTCTGAGCAAGACGACATGGAGTGGCAGACTTCTAAAAATAAACAGAAAAGCAAAAAACCTGTAATCCCTCCAAAGTGACGCTGATTTTTTGTTGCCATATGCGGCAGATTTACGACTTTTTACATATTCTTACCTAGTTTTACTTTTTACTTTTAGCAACTTTTAACTTCTTTTTAGAGGAATGACCAACTTTCACTTTATGCAGTGGAACTGCCGCGGTCTTTTACGCAATATTGACGATGTTAATTTTTTTATGGATGAGCTACGTCCTATTGCTCTCTCCTTACAAGAGACTCATCTTAGCGATCATCATAAGTCAGTGTTGCGTCGCCATCAAGTTTTTAGAAAAGATCGCCCCGCATCTAATTCATCCGGTGGAGTGGCGGTGGTTGTCCAGAATGGAGTCGCCTGCTCTCAGGTTCCTCTTGCTACGCCTCTTGAGGCTGTGGCTGTGCGTCTTCTTTTGGACCGCCTCATCACTGTTGTCTCTATTTATATTCCACCAAACATTCCGCTGCATCTTCATGATCTCCAAAGACTTGTTGCACAGCTTCCTCACCCTTTCTTACTTTTAGGAGATTTTAACGCTCACCACCCTTTGTGGGGAGTGCCCGTCAAGACTCACGTGGTGGGGTTCTTGAGCGGTTTTTATTAACATCTGGGCTGTGCCTTATGAATAAGAGAGAGCCAACCTTTTTTAGTGCAGCTCACAATTCATTTACATCTATCGATCTTTCTTTCTCATCCCCCTCATTGTTTTCTTTATTTACGTGGAAAGTTTTAAATAATCCCTTTGGAAGTGACCACTTTCCAGTCGTCCTGGAGAGTTTGGTTTCTGTACCAAGCCTTATGAAACGTACCCCTCGTTGGAAACTGGAAAAAGCAGATTGGAGTCTTTTTAGCCTAAACTCGGACCTGAAACCTCGCATGTTCCAGTACTTAACACATGATGAAGCCACGACATACATTACAGAACAGATAATTAATGCCGCTTTTCGTTCCATCCCTCAGACTTCCTGTAAAATAGCCAAAAAATGTAAGCCATGGTGGAATGATGATTGTTCCACCACCAAGAAGAAACAGGATAAGGCTTGGGGCATATTTCGCAGATATCCAACATTTGTGAACTTAATAGAGTTTCAGCGAAATAGGGCTCAAGCTCGTTGGACAAGAAAGCAGGCCAAGCGGAAGTCTTGGAGGGATATTTGTCCTCTATTAGTAGCTATGTCCCAGCAAAGGAAGTGTGGGACCGACTTCACAAGGTCGAAGGCAGATACCGCTGTTTCACAGTTCCTCTCTTTCCATCTGCATCCTCATTGCACGACCAGGCTAATTTGTTAGGTGCACATTTTGCAGCCGTTTCAAACTCCTCGCACTACTCTTCGGCGTTTTTGAAGTTTAAGTCTGATGTAGAGAGAACGAGAATTAGCTTAGCAGGAGGAGCCTCCGCACCCTACAATCAACCGTTCACAATGGTGGAGCTCCAAATGGCTTTGAATAACCGGAAGCACTCTTCCCCAGGTCCTGATCGTATACATTACGAGATGATTCGACATTTATCAAAGGAATCACTCTCAGCTCTTCTCATTTATTTTAATGGCCTGTGGCAAGATTCATACTTCCCTACCGAATGGAAACAGGCAGAAGTGATTCCGTTACTGAAGCCTGGAAAAGACCCTTCCCTCCCGTCAAGTTACAGGCCGATAGCATTGACAAGTTGCTTGGGAAAAACGTATGAAAGGTTAATCAACAAGCGTCTTGTTTACTTCCTTGAACAAAATAATATTTTGGATGTAAATCAGTGTGGCTGTCGACCTGGACGCTCCACGACCGACCACTTAGTTCGGCTGGAGACTTTTGTACGGGAGGCATTTGTGAACAGGCAGCATTGCGTATCAGTATTTTTCGACTTGGAGAAGGCTTACGATACCACTTGGCGACATGGCATCCTGCGTGACCTTTTTACGTACGGAGTACGTGGCAGATTGCTTCACTGCATTAAAAACTTCTTATGTGATCGCTCTTTCCGTGTGCGGCTAGGGACAACACTTTCCGACTTGTTTGTTCAGGAGAACGGGGTTCCTCAGGGTGGAGTCCTGAGTGTTACCCTCTTTGCTGTAAAAATTAATTCTCTGTGCCGTGTCATACCTTCCTCCGTATCATACTCCCTTTATGTAGATGACATTCAAATTTCTGTAGCATCTTGTAATATGTCTAGCTGTGAAAGGCAGCTGCAGCTAACCATAAATAAAATGACTAAATGGGCAAATGAAAATGGTTTTAAGTTCTCTTCAGAGAAAACAGTCTGTGTGCCCTTTTCTTTGCGGCGTGGGCTTTGGTTAGATCCAAATCTTACTTTAAATAGAAATAACATTGCAGTTAGAACAGAGCATAAGTTCCTGGGAGTGATTTTTGACCGCAAGCTTAACTTTGTATGTCACCTCAAGTGGCTGAAGCAAAAATGTCTACAGGCGATGAACATCTTGAAAGTCATTTCACACAAGTCTTGGGGTTCCGATAGGAGGTGTCTTCTTCAGTTGTAC
This sequence comes from Ixodes ricinus, assembly GCA_037355805.1. Taxonomy (NCBI): domain Eukaryota; kingdom Metazoa; phylum Arthropoda; class Arachnida; order Ixodida; family Ixodidae; genus Ixodes; species Ixodes ricinus. The sequence continues at coordinate 48,612 of JAZHYW010041179.1, read as the reverse complement.
TCTTCTCTTGTGCGATCGCGCCTTGATTATGGTGCTATCGTGTATGCGTCTGCCCGGCCATCTGCCCTAAAAATGCTTGACCCTGTGCATCACCTTGGGTTGCGTCTTGCAACCGGTGCTTTTAGGACATCTCCTGTTTTAAGCCTGTATGCTGACTCCAACGAAATGTCCCTTGAAAAAAGGCGGCAGTATCTAAGTCTGGTTTATGCTTACAAGGTGTTATCGGAACCCAGCCATCCAACCCACAGTAGTATTCGAGAGTCAAAGTTTTGTCATACTTTCGAGCATAAACCAACTGTTGTTCGACCCTTCAGTCTTCGTTTTGAGAACCTCCGCCACTCCCTTAACCTACCACGTGAGGGTGTTCATTTCCTAGAAAGTGCATGTCATACCGCCCCATGGGATATCAAACCTATAGCTTGTGATTGGTATTTTACAAAATTTAATAAACATAACGTCTCTCCACTCATTCTACAACAGGAATTCTTAGCTCTGCAAGAAAAATACAGACATTACTACCAGTTTTACACTGATGGTGCCAAGTCCTCTATGTATGTCGGCTCTGCTGTTTATTCTAATTCGTTCACCCATGTTGCTCGACTTAACAATGTCGCCAGCATTTTTACTGCCGAACTATATGGTGTTCTGGCAGCCCTTGATTATATAATCAGGAGCAAAGTGATGAAAGCCATTCTTTTTGTAGACTCTCAAAGTGTTCTTACTGCAGTATGTTCTGTTACATCAACGACGAATAGGTTGACTCAACTCGTTCGGGCCAAAGCTCAACAGGGACTTGCTGGTGGGAATGACATTATGTTTTGCTGGATCCCGAGCCATGTGGGCATTGCAGGCAATGAGGCTGCAGATAGACTAGCCGCCTCTTCACAAAACCTTTTACCATCGAATGTCCGCGTACCTTACCAAGACCTTAAAATGTCCGTAAGATTTTCACTTTCACGGCTATGGCAATCTGAATGGAAGTTAGCTGATAATAATAAGCTTCATGCCATCAAACCAGAACTTGGTACATGGGAAACCTCGTATAATAAAAATCGTTTCCATGAAGTCCTCCTGTGCCGCTTGAGAATTGGCCACTCGTTCATTACGCATCAATACCTGCTTATAGGTGAGGAACCGCCATTATGCAAGCACTGTGGAGAAACTTTATCTGTTTTACATGTTCTCTTTCTTTGCCGTGGCCTTCTACAACAATACAAGACCTTTTTCCCTGAGTTTTTCACATACAACATCCCGTTTCACCCTGTCTTGTTTCTAGGGGAGCAGCCTATCATATCATTTGAGCGTCTTTTAGCTTTTCTCAAAACTACAGGTATTTTACACAAACTATAGCCAACTTCTAGTCTAGTCCTAGTGTACTTTTACCAATGTATTTTTAACTTACCTAGTTTGGCGCAGTATGGCCATCGGAGCTCTTGCGCCATAAAACCCGCAAACAACAACAAACAATAAACATTCCGCACCGAAGTATTAATGAATTGTCTTGTTTTTGAGAAGTTCACTAAGATTATAATCCTACACCCTGAAAGCGATCAACCCCTTAGTAAACTGTCGCCTTTTTGAGTTGATAAGGTACTTGAAGGCGTTGTTGGACACAAATGTAGCGCCACGAAAATGTCGACTGGAGCCCTCCTTGTGGAGATCACTACCAAGCAGCAAAGTGATGCCCTTCTGGCACTCAAAGCACTGTCGGACAATAAAGTTAGTGTCATTCCTCACCGAAAACAAAACCTTTCAAAGATTTATTTCCGCGTACGACTTGCTAAATTTGTTTGACGCTGAGATGGTGGAGGGCCTTTCCAGTCGGGGAGTTAACGCGGCACGGCGCATCACTGTAATGTTTGCATTTTATTTTTGCGCGCTACTTCATAGCGTGCCACTGCAAACGCACCGGCTCGATCCTAAGTTCGGGAAGTGCGTGTCCCGCACTGCCTCATAGATCAGTTTTGTTCGAACCTTCGACCTAGGTGGATGTCTCCTTCCTTTGCTCGGTGTGCCCGCTTGGCCCCGGGCCACCGATATTCCTTTGTCTCACGTGCAGCACCACGTAAGCCACCTTCCATTTCTTGCAGGCGTCCCTAGCGTCTGCCTTTCGTAGTTTTAGAGACTTCCTACGTCCCTTTCTAGTCGTCATCCTTTACCACTACAAACAACGTTCGCCGTGATGCCACATGTCGCATGAACAAGGATGTTATTTTTACATTCGACTGCACCGCTCTCCCTGAGACTGTAAAGGTAGGCTACCTTGAGTGCCGCGTTCGACCCTATGTGCCGAACCCTCAGCCATGCTTCAAGTGCCAACGATTCGGTTCGTCCAGTAAGAAACGTGAGGTGGAGGTGTATGAAAGCTAATCGCAATGTGTGAATTGTGATGGTCGTCACCCTGCTTACTCTCGAACCAGTTCACCATGGAAACTGGAGGTAAAGGAAAACATCTACCTTCAGGCAAAAAAACGTCTTTCTTTCCTGTCTAAGGGCGGGTAGGTTGACGTCGTGCGGAGGGGACCTGTACCTCCAGTGATGGCATCGACGGGATCCCAGAAGTCTCCGGATAATCTGCGGGTCGCGTCGAAGTCCCCGTTTAAACCCACGGGACCAACGCTGTTGGTACCGCGTCCCAACCGGAAAGTTAATTGCTGGTGGGTAAGAATCCACCCCAGAACACAGCTGTTGGCTCCCCCTGCCTCTTTGCCCCTCGGGGCAGGGAGAGCCACCCCGTACCTCTGCCCCGAGAAAGCCCGGTGAGCCGTCGAGGCAGTTGGCCCCCTAGGGTCAGCTGACGGCATTGCCGGAAGAGCTCATAGACGAAATGGGCTCAGATCCGACGAGAAGGGTCTCCTCTCAGCATCAGGGTCCACTCTTTGTGCCCCCACTGACCCTAGTGGAAGGTAGAAAGGAGGAGGAGGAAGGAAGAGAAGGAGGAGGGGAGGGTACAGAGGAGAAGGAGGGGCATACTTCCCCTCCGTAGCCTCGCCGCCTCCTCCTCAAAGGCTGCTTTCTAATTTCGGTTTACAGCGATTTGTAAACGAATCTTTTTTTTTTTTTCAAATTTAAGTTATGCTTTATTTTATAATGTAAAATTAATGCGCGGATTGAGGGTTGAATGCGTTCCGAATTTTCCGGATGCGGTTTGGATGCATATAAAAAGTCTGGATGCGATTCGGATGCGGATACAAATATTTTAGAACATTGCGGATGCGGTTGAGATGCGCGCATGAAGTCTGAGGATCTAGATCGGATGCGGATGATCAGATTGTCATCCGCGCAGGGCTTTAGGAATGGGGACAAACCGAACAGTAAAAATGAACATCAACAAAAAACAAATGCTGCACAAAAAGGACAATGCCAAGGAACTGAAACCAGACAGTCACCAATGAAGTGACAAAACAACATAAAATATTTTCTTTAAATCTATATAGAAACGACACGGAAAGTGGTACCAGGCAATACATTCGCACTGAAAGAATTACTGCAGAACGTTCAAGACAATTAGTAACCCATAAAGCAAAAATAGAAAATATTTTTAAGTCTATAAAAAGGAACGGCATCAGCGCAAAAACAAAAGACAAGAAAAAAACGAACTCGTTGCGTTTTAAACGACACAAGGTACGCATGTATATTCTTCTGTAGAGCTTGCTTTCATCATATTCTTTATGCAAGGGAGTCACACTATTTATTGGGCCATATTTATAAGAAATGAAAACCCCAGGTAAATTTCAGTTAGTTGTGCCCGTAAAAAAGTAGAGTTCAGTTGAATTCAGAGTTTTTAGCTCTTTCTGTAGAACTCCCGGCCCTCCTCGCAGAACGAGACTCAAGAAAGAAGACCTGTAGGCGACTTTTAGAAACGTCGGCAACTTCCGTTAGCGGACTCATACTTTTCATATAAAATCTCTTCTAACATAAGCTCAAAGCTTAGGCTCTCCTGAGAAAGAAATTGCATATTTCTTTACTCACCCGGACAGATGCTCACCGCTCCTGTTGTTTTTTCTCTGAGACAAGGAGTCGCACGAGGAAATACCGGAAGACTGAAGTTGAGGCAGGAGAGCGTGTTATTTTTGTCGAGTCCACTGTAGACGAAAATATCTATTATATGAGGCTATAAGAACATGTAACGCCGGCCTTAGCTGGCCGATAAGAGAAGGTCCGCTGTAGTTAACAATTCTGATATCGAGCGCATTTTATGACACGGTACGTGTCATAAAATGAAGGAGCTCGACTTGCCCGTTTAAATGACACTGATCCGCAGTTTTCTTTTTTGCGGCTTTTTTACCTGCGCTTCCCGCGTCGTTTCAAGCGCCATCTAGATATTGTTTCAAAACTACGTGTTAGATAGAGTGCAGTGAAACACCATCCAGACGCTGCGCTTAGAACTCTCTCCAGTTACCATAGCAGCCGTCCTTCAAAAGCGTGGCGCTTGAGTACAGAGCATACTCCTCTGTACTCTTCGCATGCTTCCCGGCTTTAAGCAGTAAAAGAAAATAAATACGCACTCGAGACTACACTTTTTTGTGAAGGCCGATCGAAACACGAACTCCGGAAACAACGACAATAATCCCACCGACTTGGGCGGCAGCAGCCGTACCAATCTTGGCGATCTGTAGAGGCTACGGCCACCGCGACCCAATAAGAGTGTCGGAGCTAGGCACGTGACACCACGTCACGGGAGCGTTTGTGTTACTGCACACAATTCGAAGCACGGAGGAACTGGCTGCCGTCTGCTGGCCAAGAGTCGCCTGCTGCAAAACCAATCAACTTCGGATGAACGTCTACCCTCGCAGCATAGCCGTGGGCTAGAGTAGCCAGCTTTTCGGGAACATTTCATGAGGCAACCATACGCTCAATTTACCACCGAATCGCGGGGGGGGGGGGGGGGTTGGAGTGTTTAGACAATGGCGACGTTTTGAGCAGAAGCGGTCGATTACAGGGCTGCGGTCGGTCAAACATCGTTGAAAACCCACCTTGTTTTGGAAAGGGTTGATCCGAAATAATTATCGTTGAGAAGTAATCTGTCTTCTCCTCTTTGCCGTGCCGTGTAGCGCAGTGTCAATAGGAATGAAATCCCGCAAGTTCAATTGCCGTTAAAAAAAAACAAAAACTTTTGGTGCAGACGGCGTTGTTGCTCTTGCGGTAACGAGGCCTCCGTGGCCTCGACCATGGAGTGTTGTCAGGTGCCCTGCTGCGACGCCCTTATTGGGTCGCAGGATTTTATGGTGGCAAGGCGATCTACGCGCTCGCAGCATCCCAAAAATAAAAACATTACAATTGTGTGGGGCCTGTTTTTCTGGTAACAAAAAAGGCTCCGAGACCGCTGACACACTCTTTCTCAGGGAAAATTCTCATAGTAAAACGGTCGACGAAGGTGCGCGCGCGCGGAGGGACCAGGGAGTGTTTCCGTATTCCAAGTAGCACCAAGCTGCCGCTTCGTCGCACGAACTACGATTCGACAGCTGTTTCGTTTCCGCGTGCACGTGAGGGACCTTCACAATCTGACGCTGTTGGGATTAGATATCCTTCGGCGCACAACGGATTTATGGTCATGTTTGTATGACGCGACGCCGACGAGTGGAGCGCGGTGGAACCGAACCGCGACGGCCCGCCGAGGCCGCTCGACGAAGGGGCAGAGCTGCCCGAGGCAGAAGATGCACTCGACGACGGTACCCAGCGGCTGGGCAACACGGACTGGTAAGGGATGCGCGTTTTATTCAAATTCTAGCATGCATACTTGATCTCAGTTTTCTGCAAAGCTGCCAATGTGATCGCTGTGCACCGATGGTGATCTTCCTCGAGTCAATTTGCTGTCAAGAATACTAAGCCGCAGCACGGAAGCAGCAAGGCTGCATAACAAACAACGGTGATTTTGAGGTGCTGTGCCTGAACCCTGGGGTGCTCCGACTTGCTTATCTGAACATACGGCACTACGAGCAGCACGGCATGGGCGAAACGTTCAAGGATTGAATACAAAGACATATTTCACCGATCGCAGTGGCGTCGGGGCATCATTTCAAAAATTGCTGGTATCCACTTCGGGGTGTGGAAAGGCGAGAACGAGGCGCGAACATTTTTTCTTTCTCGTCCTTGCTGCCCCCTCTCCCTCTCTCAATCTAACCCTTACTTACGATGCTAATTGATTCGATCGTGTAATTTGCGTCCGAGTTGTTTTTCTGTATATTTAAATAGGTGGGTGAATACAAACTCTTTCTAATTAAATGAAGAACTCAAGAAACACCACAGCAAACCAGAAGTAGGCCGTACCATTTCTATAGTTATGATCCCTACCAAATATATTGTATCTTTGATAGGTTAATTACTCCTCTCCCCATTATCCTGTTCACCACCCTCATCTACCAAAGGATCCTAAGTCGCAGCGATCGAGTTGTCTCGTTTGATCAGAATTGATACATTTTATTTTTTATTTTTTGCAGCAACGAACAATTAGTCGTCACCCGACGGAGCCCCTTTAGGTAGCGTGATGCTCGGTTCCGTTGGCCGAGTGTATTCATCGTTTCAGTTTTCGAAAGCACCTATAGTTGTGCATCAACTTATACTTGCAGATGACGTGCTCGGCACCCCTACCAGCTCCTAGCATTCATGTTTGGACGTGGGCAAGAAAAACAGCGTCCCCATGAACAAAACATTGGAATTGATTTTTGCCAGTGTCAGTAAGAGTTTCTGTGCTCTTTATTGTGTTGGCTCTGTTGATGTTACGTCTAACTTACTAAGTTTACTTACTTTAGTGGCTTCAGCGAATTAGGCAAGCCTCATTACATCGCAGAAATTCATGCAAGAATGTTGGGACGGTACAGTGATCCATACAAGTCACATGTGCAGTCGACATGGTCTACGAGTCTTTATTTTTTTAACATAAATACACTTGGAACGTAGTTTGGGTGGTCAGTTTTGCAGTGTTTTTGTGTTCATGGAGTAACATTACAAACATGTTTTACACTTTTTGGTGAATACGCTCATAACAGTGGGCTTTACGCAGAAGTGATTGTTGTCCGAAGGCACTGCTTATAAAGTTTTGCGGCATATATCCACATTTTTGTTCAGCCCTGGCAGTCAGGAAATACACGAAAGGGAATCTTGGCACCAGTCCTAACTTTTTTAGTGCGGCCCCTGGTTCACACAAGAACCGCATTTGGGCAAAAAACATTTGAGACGAGGCAATTTTTCCAGCAATAGCGAGTAGTCGCACGCTGAAACACGAATTCTTAAAATTGGCATAGTTTGGAGAGACGACTAGATTGCTGGAATTTGGGAGCGTTTTAGGAGGCCGCAGCCAATCTCAAAAAAGTATTTTTATGCGGCCCTCTGTGGTGGTGATAATACATGAAATTATTTTGTCTCCAACAAGGGGAAAAAAACCCTTTCATGATGACTATGCATAGCATGGTGGGCTGACTGCTCTTATAATGAAGTGGTAGGTGTGTCTAATACATTTTCAGCAGAGTCAAAAACCCACTTCGCTGGCAATTTACTTTTGTGCTTTAGCTGCAAACTATTGACTCCCCCTTGTCACTTGGTAAGGTTTTGTTTCATGTCCTGACGACAAAATAGGTATAAGATACTTTTTGTCCACGCTCGTGACAATCTAAAACTTCCTTGATTCTTATGCAACTTCTCAATATGAAGTCAAATAACGCTGATATAAATTTTTATACCCTTTCAAATGTTTAAAAAGTGTGTACAATCAATAATTGCTTTTTAAATTGTGAACATGTTCTTTTACTGCTAGACTATGCGGAACATCATAAATAAATCTATGTCTAAATCTATTCGCTGACGCGAAAATGTTTGGGTGTCGTAGCCTGGTGGAATTATTTCACAGCCCAGAGTGAGGATACTTTAACTTCCTCTGCTGGTGCAAGCACGTGCAACGCCAAGGTTCTGTGCACTGTAAAAATTAAACATAATCGCTTGGGTAGCACGTGCACAACCCATAGTGAGGGAAATAGAAGCGCCCCTAGCGAGCTTCTTACCGTGAAGACTCCTTTTCACGATAATTTGGGGAACTTGTGGAGGCTGAGGCCCCCGCGACCCAATAAAGGGAGTCGGAGCTGCTCATGTAATAATACTCCATGATCGAGGCCACCGAGGCCTCGTTACCGGCAAAGCGAACAGCGCCGTCCGTTGTTGCTCTATACCAGACTTGTGGCTATCTTAAATTCTCTACTAAAGATAGTGTATTTCAAATACTTTGGTAGTATTTCAGTATCTTGGAAATACATTTCGTCTAGAGTATTTTCCACTCTATCTTAATTACATTTCTCAGTATCTTGTACTCAGTATCTTAAATACATGTTTTAACCTTCGACAATATTCGTCGCAGTAACAATCTACGCCACTAGGTATTATCAGACTCCCGGGATAAGCTGAACTGATTGCAGACTTGGAGGCAAGCGGCCAAACACAGGACAGGAAACAAGGCACGAGCAAAACCCAGTCTCCGAATGCCAACAAAAGATCACACAAATAGCCCCAAGTACGCCCGTTTTTATGTTTCCTCCTGTCCGCTTTTCGAGCGCAACTCTAAAAAGAAAATGTAGGGCGTAGCGTTCACTCCTATCATAAGATACAGCGAAACAGGGTATAACCGTGGGCACTCACTATGCTCTGGCCGCCTTACCGTTGCCGGCTGGCTACAAAGCCACAGCCTTGTTTTGTTTTCGGAATTACACCCTCACAGTGAACACGAAAGAAAGAAACAGGGAAATGGAGCAAAGAAAGAAAGGAGGGGATATCTTGAATATTTAAAGGATTAGAAGGTTAAAAGAAAGAATGACTTGGCGGTAAAAACTACGTTACTTCCTAAAAATGATAACCAAACAGGTATCTCAATTCGGGAGAGAAGAACGCAATCTCATCTCGAGTTAAAACGAATAACGGAGCACAATCATTGTTGCTTTTCTTTATGGTGAATGATTTTAGTATCTGCCTGCCGATCCTGCTGTAGTGCCTTCCTACGATGCTGGTTCGCTCAAAACAAGGAATGCAACCACCGCACGAATGGGAATGAAGTATAATAGGAGAGTCAGCTGAGGCCCATGGAAACTCCAAGTTATGTTCCTGAAGTCGGGGGTTGACGCACCTTTCTTTTGCACGCTATATTGGTCCCCGGAACCTAACAGAAGAGAATAAACTTTCTTCTATTCGCATGGGACGAATTTGTGTTCTTTCGGTGTTCCGTATGCGATGAATTATTTTGGTGTAACTCAACTCAACCAACACGCTCGTCAGTCTACATTGTTTTGATCATATTAGCTAAAAGTTTGTGAACAAGACATTAATGTATTCTTTGGTACGGTCAAAACCGTTTGTTCAGTCACTCGAGCATTGCATTCTACATGACAAATGGAAGATTGCAAACGTGGTACCATCGCGCAAAGGAGCTGATAATCATTCACCCAATAATTATCGACCAATCAGCTTACCAGTACACCACGTAAAATACTAGGACATATAATAGATTCCCAATTGGCTTATTTTTCGGAATCGTTTTTAAGACAGCTCCACATGGCTTTCGCTGTGTCCTTCATCGCGGGTTTCTGGTAGATTGTGTTTTTCTAGATTTCTCTGAAGCATTGAATAAAGTTTATCACCAAATGCTTCTATTAAAACTTAACGTGTGCACTCAACCTTAAGGTGAGAGGTTGGATAGTAAAATTCTTGCCTAATCAATTTCAGTTTGTAATCGCGATTGAAAACACGTCTCTCATTTCTGTCACATCTGGAGTACCTGAGGCCTTTGGCTTAAACCCTTTATTATTTCTAATTCACATCAACGACTTGTCGATCGGCGTTTCATCTTCAATAAGCCTCTTCTCTGACGATTGTTTGATTTATACTGAAAATACTAACGACTCTGACCTTGCCAAGTTTCAGATGTATGTCAACTCTGCTCACAAGTGTTTTACCAAATACTCAACAACGGTACCTCAGATAGGATACTAAATACCCACTTGAATATGTATTGACAGTAGTCTTCAGGTTACTTTCAGTACGAAGTATCTTGAGTCGGGTACAAATACTTCGAAAAAGTAATTGAATTACATTCGAAGATACTTGGCTAGATTTGCAAGCTGGTAATATAAAAAAGTCAGAAAGGGGTGCTCCATTTGTGATGATTTCTCTGAAAGTCACATTTTGTTGATATTTTTATGACCTTCAGGTAGCGCCTTAGCTGCTACAATTGACGTTTACTCTCCAATAATTCGTGATATGCAACATAATGCGTGCCGAAATAATTTAGGAGCAAACTAGACTAACGTATTTGTAAACATGGCACCTGCCGTGCTTTAGTATAATTTATTTATTTGAAAATATTGTTAGCACTCTCTTGAGGGTCATTGCAATATCAATCACTGAACAACATAAAAAAGCGCCAACATAAAACATCACAAGTTCAGCAGATCGACCGTTTTGAGAATAAGCAGTTACAACGAGGGGGACGCGTAGCATTCTAAACACATTTAAAAAATACAATTAACCTAAACAATCCCGCAAAAATACAGTTCCAAAACCCGTCGTTTTGAACCACTATTTGTGTGGCAGCTGTGCGATGGAATGCTCTAAGGAGAATACACTTTCTAAATTCACAATATCTTTAAGACACTAAATTCCAAGCCTCAATCGTTCTTCCAAGAAAAGACTGTTTAAAGGTATATATTCGGCTACTGTAAGTTTTGCATGTTTTTGAACGATTTACTCTACTCGATCGTTTGGAAATAAGAGGGAGGGCGTATTTATTCCAATTTTGTCATTAATGATTAGATAAATAAATTTCAGAAGTGCGATTTTTTGCCTTATACGCAAAGGCTTCTATGTTGCTAGCTCGGAGAGTAGCAGATAAAGTGTACCAGTTTGGCACAGAGTCTGCTCGCAACGTAGAATGAATGGCCAAACCCAAGCAGACTAATAACAGAGCAGTAGTTCGGATCCTTTTTGCTACTCCCATCCCAGTGATCATGCCTTGGTAGTGGGCGTCTCATGGCGACACTACCAGTATTCTAAGGTGGGACTAATCGTATGTTTTGTTTGCTACCGTCTTTTGATATGCACGATGCCCAGATGGTATGAGATCATGTTTGCGTCGCGTGTCAGGCTCGTGCCAGAAGTGTGCACATCCTGAGGTACTTAAAGTCACTACTACATTGCTCAATTACTGTATCTCAAATTCAGTATTTAAATCGGAAGTAGCGCTGTCGTGTCACTTACGATGTAATTACCAGGTGGCAATATGCTGACTGTGGTCAGTAGTTGTGTTTTCATATCAAGGATTGTTCTCATCAATCTTTTATATGTTCCAGAATATTTATTTTACGCCTATATTGCGTCAAAGGTTAATGTTGGATTTCCGAATTAAGTAATGGCGAATAATAATGCAAAAGCCTGATTTGCAAAAAGCTGTGAGTCTCTTATATTGTTATTTAAGTGGCAGTCTCGCCCACTAAAATCATGTCAGATCGCCACTGAACAAACATGGGATCTGCACCCAGAATGAAACCGAAGGGGATGGACACCTGACCGTTAATTCGAACGCTTTGACTTCGATTAGTTAGGTATAAATCTGTCCAATTGATAATCATTGGGTAAATTCCGAATGTTCTGGGTGTTAGGATAAGTTTTCTGTGTAGCACCCGATCTAGAGTTTTAGAAAAGTCTACAAATAACATTAACTTGTGTGTCATTAAGTGTGGACGCTATGTAACGAGTTATTTAAACCAGCTGTGTTATTGTCGATAGTCGAGACCGGAACCCACGTAGTTTGGAATAAAGTAACTTGTTGCCTTTGAGGTGGTAAATAGGTGTTTTGTTATCATATGTTCTATGAATCTACATGCTACAGATGCTCTTGAAATTAATCTGCAATTGCCTATGGTCAGTTTATCCCCCGTTTTGAAGATTGGGACAACGCTTGCGCACCGACAATTTGAGGGAAGCTGCGATGACTGGAATGAACGTACAAATGAGCATTGTAAATAAAAGGAAATCCGTTCACCATACCTCTTGAGAAAAAAGTCTAGGCATCTTATCTGGATCGCACTCGTTCTTTGTGTCCAGGCCTTCTAGCAGCTTTGACAGATTCCTTATTTTTCTGTTATGCATGCAGAAATACGGAATTCTTCTGCATGCATGGGGGCAGGGTATCACTCCCTCAATCTATTATGGAAATTGCTACGATATTACTGTCATTCTACGCGCTCCACCCCGTCATTCTTTCGGTCCTGTTTTTTAAATTAATATGAGACGCCTCGCGTTTGGACACTGGCTAAAATAAAAGGTTGAACCTATCTGATAGAATGCTGGTGCCCGTTACTGCCCTTCCGTTCAAAATGATTTCTTCAATGCTCTCTTTCTTTGGGGTTAATCATCGCAAGATATTTTTGGGGTTGATTCTTCCGAAGTCGTGAAACGTTACTGAAGAAGAAATATTGTTTTGACGTTTTTACCACCTTTGTTGTAGGCAAAGTTGTCGCATCTTAACATTTAAACCGCTCTTTTTTCTATACCTTTCACTCGTCGTTTAATGTAAATTATATTGCTTGTTATTCAATAATTTTTCCGTTTTGGTTTTATTGTTCTGTTGGGTATGATTTATCGATGCATTAGGCATCGATAAATGTCTACTGCATCGATAAATTACTTACTCAAATAATTTTATGCAGGCTGTACATCAACAATGCTATGCAATTATTCGAACGAATTAAACCATATTGACAGATGGTTCATAATCCTTGCGTCAGTGGCACTTTCAAAATCCTTGTAAGTTAAATTGCACTGCACAGAGGCTGCAACCATTTTACCACAATCTATAGACAACAAAACCATCGTATGATCAGATATGCAGTCAGCCACAGACACCTTATATTAAATAATTTCATCACTTAAAAAGGAAGTCAAGCACAGAATGAGTAGCATTCGTTACTCTAGTGAAAACTTTAACCATTTGAGTAATGCTGTGGCTGAGGGCAATCTTAACAATTTTTCATCATTTACTTTGTCTGCACTTCCGGTTTGCAAGAGTTGCCAATCGACGTAAGTCACGATTAAAATCACCTGCCAAAATCAATTTCGTTTTATCATTAACTTGTTTATGTAGAATGACATATAATTCTTCTAAGAAACTGACAGGGTTGTCTGGAGCACGATATGCCGCGACAACAAGAAAATGTAAGTCACCGTACTGTATCTTACAAAAAAGTATCTCGTTCAAACAATGCTCCAAGAAAAAACAATGAAAATTAACCTTTACAACAATAGCGACGCCTCCTCCTCGGGAAGCCCTATCCTTTCTTAGTAATTTGTAATTAGGTGGGATGACAGTCACTCGTAACATCCAACATAAGCCATGTTTACGTTATAATAATTTTATGCAGTACATGACACAGCAATATGCCTTTCAAGTTCGCAAGTCTTTTTAATATACCTCGTGTGTTTAGGTTGGTGCCTCTTAGTTCGTCTGGTGCATGTACTTGCTTGTTGTGTTATTCAACCCTTTTACCGCGGTCTCTTACGGAAAAACGTTGATCCTGCTTCAGGTCCCATTCAGTACATCTGGCTGATTTCAAGTTTGTCGTGAACTAGAAACACGTCGTCCCCATTTCCCCAATTCTCCGAGACACTGTTCCATAAGTTTTTACACGTTTCTCTAGTTTCCTTTGCATAATCGCTGCTGATAGTGATGGTCGTTCCTTTTAACTTTGTACAATTCTTTAGCGCAGCCAGCGGTTTATTATAATTAAAGAGCTTCATTATGACAGGCCAGCATGGTTCGTTTCGTTCGTACCCTAGTCTGTGGATTCTTTCGAGACGTGACTTGAACGCCGAGTTTAATCTCGCACAATTATTTTATCACTTTCTGTTTCAAGTCATCTTCACTTTCTTTATCTGCTTCTCGTAGCCCATGTACCCTCGAGTTGTTCCTGCGGCTTCGATTTTCGATGTCTACCAGTCGATCATTCTGTTATCTTAACGTTTCCTCTAGGTTTTGAATCTTCTCGTTAATTTATTTCACGTTTTCATTTAGGGTTTGCACTATTTTCATTGTGTTTTCATTTAGGGTTTGCACTATTTTCATTGTGTTTTCAAACTCACCGATTTGGTGATCTCCTTTATGCTGTCTTTCAGGCGTGACTGATCAACTTCCATATTCTCTTGGTTCGTTCTGATTTCCTTTATGTCCTCGACAATGCCAATCTGATTAGCCAAAATCTCGCGAAGCATTTCCTGGACCTCTTCGTCGGACCCAGAGTTTTTCTTTGCGTGTTCTGATAATGTCATCTGCCATTCACAAGTTAACATCGGAACATCACAACATTCCTACAGCATTTACCTGCACTTTTGAGGGCCCGGCATGAATAACAGAAGTCTACAATCACTACAGAACTCATGTAAATTTGATATAACTAACCTGCGTGAAGAAACAAAGTGAATTTGGGCATCTTGCTCGCTGCGTGGATGCCGATACCTCTCCTCAGTATCTAAAATAGAGACCTCTTGACGGCAGGCTGGGCTCATGACGCATTCCGCAGCAAGTTCGTAATATGCTCGCCGCTAAGCGGGGGACTTGACATAGTCCGGCGTTGCATATCCATAACAGCCGAACTAGACGTTGATAACGCAGTCAGACTTGTTCTAGGAGTACACGAGTGAGGGATACACGTTCACGCGCAGGAGAAACATCGGCTCGACGACATCAGCGTCTGCGTCACACTCCTTCGCTGACGGAAGCACTCTTACACCAGGCAAAAGGTGGAGTCTGAGTGTAACATCAGGATGACATCACAAGCACTTTGCTAGCTTCAAGCGTGACGTTCTATTCAAAGACAGCTTGAAAATAAAAGCGGAAAAGAGAACAAGATGACACATAGAGGCGGGCGTACTTGGGGCTATCCATTTGGTGCTTTGTTGGCACTTGTAGACTGCGTTTTGCTCGAGCCTTGATACTTGTCCATTGTTAGGTCGCTTAGCTGCAAGTTTGCAATCGGTTCGGCTTTACCCTGGAGTCTGGCGATCCCTAGTTTCTTTGTTTTTCCGACAAATTTGTTTTTCCAAGGTTGCATATTGTATTTAGTTACTGAGTCCAGGATAGTGAGAAATGGAATTAATGTAGAGGAGCTAATATTCTTGACTAAATGTCTTAGCAAGATACCAAAATACAACAAAAAGTATTTACTAATATACTACCAAAAGTATACGTCCGTGGACAGAACGTCGAAATGTAGTTTTGGGGTGTTACGTATGGGACACCCCAAAACCTCTGTACACCCCCTATTTCTAGGATTGTAAGTCTTAAAATGCATCTTTACAAAAACTCTCGTTTGCTCTAAACTAAAATATGCTTCATCTATGTGGAACCCGTCACTCTTATCTAATCGATGCTCTCGAGGCAGTGCAAAAACCGATCAGCTCGTTTAATTTTCGGTAATTATCTTCGCACCGCATGCGTAACATCTACGAAACTCAATGTATCGCTGCCTAACCTATGTTTTCGGTATCATACTAACCCGTGCTTACACCAAGGACTTTTCAGTCCGCTCCTTTTTCGTATTTCACCACGCATTGACCATCTCTTCAAAGTGGGCGTCCCAGATTGTAAAATTAACGCATTTGACCATTAATCCTTCCTTGAAATTCTATGAAATTGAACATCCTTTTTTCTTTTATTGTATCCCTTGGTTATTATCAATTGTTCACTGGTTTGGGCGTTCATGAAATAAGTATAAAATTTCTATCTTGTTTTCAATTGTTATCTTTTGTGTTTCCCACTTCCCACTATGATGTCGATGGCAATGGGCGTACGTAAATAATTAAGTAAATAAACACATTTTCGAATACACAGGTTTTATTCTTCCCGGCATGCTAGTTAGTATTTCCAAATACATCTATTGAGAAAACGGCCAATAGACGTTATGCGGAAAGCAACATTCAAATTTTACTGTGCTCCCCAAACCTGATGAAAACTCGAAACTGTTATTAATATTTAAAAAAATAATACAAAAAACGGGCAAGCGACGCACCGCCTAAAACAGTATGAGTGTTTTTCCGTTTTTTTTTTTAATTTTGTTATTATTGGAATTTTCCTTATGAAGTTAACTGACAAGCGCGCCCGCGAATTTTCACCTTCATCTCCATTCGGTGATGCCACGTGGGGTATTACTTGCAAATCGAAAAAGCATACTAAAAAAAAAAACTGTTTTTGCGTTTGTTTGTTTTTTTGTTTTGTCTAACTGGTGTGATTGTGTGAGCTTCTCCAGCATACATTTCACACCATCACCCTTCTTGAAGCTCGTTGGAGCCAAGCTGTTGCAGCTTTCGACGTCCAGTTTTCACTGTTGCTAGTGAGCCTCTAACCGCAACTGTAAAAATTCATTTAGTTCGTGAAAAACTAAATATTGTGAGTTACTTTGGGTTACTAGCTTCCATACTTCTATCAATTCGTTGGACCAATCTTGGGGTGAATCAGTGTCTATTAAACCTTCGCCGCGAGTGAAGCTTTAAGAAGATTGACACCATTTCGTGCTGGGCACGTTGGCTCCTCAGTATACATAAAACGCCGCAGGGAAGAAGATTTACAGTTGCAGTGGAACAGTGTAATATTCTTCGTAACTTATTTTTGTCTTTCGGATTCATTTCAGCGTTTTTGCCATGGATAATTTACGTCATTATAAAATGAGGGAAGTCAGAGTTCCAGAGGAAGCTTCTCTGTTAGGTGCACACCCTCGAATCGACCTTTCCGATTCGGGATGCACGAAATATTTACTGAGGCGGGTGTAACTAATTCTATACGGCTCTCACATTTACCTGTATTTAAGACTATTTTTAGACTTCGTGAAGTATTCCGTTTCCTATTTATTGCCTCCCGTCGTCTTGGAGGATATTCCGTTTAGGCTGCAGTATACACCGCTCAAGCGTTTTTGTTTTCGCTTCGTAATCCAGTTTAAACGAAACTAGGGCGCACGCATTTGTCTCCCTGTGGGCAGAATTCCCACACATAACTTTTTCACGCATATCCGTGCCGCCTGTAAAAGGGGATCGGTGGCCGAGTGGTCTAGCAGACACCAGCTCGGAGCATGTGGAGTGAAAGCTCGCGCTGCAGAACCCAGGGATCCTGGGTTCAATCCCCACCCCTGCCCGTTTCGATCTGGATGAGCATCGTACCGGCGTGCGGTCGTGTACCACTACTGCGAGGTGCACGTTAAAGACCCCAGGATAGCGGTTGTACCGCACTGGCTAAATTGCTCATCTGCAGCTGAGACGCCAGACGACCCCTGAGGCAGACTAACTTCCGGCGGTATAAACATAAACACAACAATTTGCTTTGCTTGTGCCACCTCTAAAAAGTCGATGACCCGATGTCATAGGCTTAGCGGGACAATGACAGATATGTGACCATTACGCTATGCGTAATGCCACATGTGCCATTACGTCTAAAGCTTTAACAGCTGCGGCAACTGGGAGTGGCAGAACTACACAAGCTGGATGGCATGTGCCAGGCCCTCGTTTCGGTAGAGCAGTCCGTCCTGTCTAACTCGTTTTTGTACAAGCTGTCACCAACTAATGTTTGGTCAGGGCGAACGTATAAGCCAGATGATTTTTTGTGTGTGTAAATGAAGAGTTTATTTAATGCTTGAAGTTAAGGAGCAGATTTTTTAACCAAAGAACCAGCCACAGAAATGATCACATTATAGGACTAATCACTGAAGTGTGTCAGGAAAATGTTTGCGGATGCAAATCTATTTAGAACGGAAGTTATGTTTCATCTAAGGGGTCATTCCATGTCAAACGTCCCAGACGTTGCGCTCGACCCCTTCCGATTTCTAAAAAAAAAAATCATGGCCTTTTGCCGCAATGTCCCTAGCCATGCCCTAAAATATTTTTGGCGAAAAATTTTTTTGATGACGTGAGCGCGGTTTTAACTTTTAAGAACAGCGTGAAATTAGTGCATCACTCAATAATTGATGAAAAATCAGCTTTTTAGTGAAACACCTAACACTATTTTTTTCTAAATTTGCACGGCTTTCGACTTACAATGTGGTTGAGCTTGTGAAGTTTTGTTTAATTTAAATATTTAAAAAAACTAAAAAAGTTTTGAAAATTTTAACGTTTTTGCTATTTTATTAACAAATATCTAATTGCTTCCGGGACCTAATAGAACTTTTTACTGGCTGCCCTGCAGATATACATTCTATAAAAAAATGTTTAAAACTGCTCAATTAAATATCTCGCAGTAAACAAAAATCCTGAAGTTTCCAAAAAAGTGCGTTTTGACGCATAAACAGCCGCTTATTTCACCCTGAGGTGGTCCAAGTAAAAATACAAAATATGGTGGGTTTGGAAGAACGATCAATAATCTTTTGATTCTGAAAGTTTAATCGGAGTAATTTTTGCTTTAAAGCGAGAAAACAATTTTTGAAGTTGAGCACTCGCACCACAACCCGGCGTCGCTTCTTAACGCCTCTTCGCCGCACAGCACGCCACCGACGACGATAGCTGACAACGATTAGATCCAAAGAAAGAACGGAGTTTTCTGCCGCTTCCCCTTGTCCGTCTTTCCGGCTGCAAAGGAAGAAACGGCGGGTATCGTGTAATAATCGGAGGTGTAATAGCCTTCGAACTTAACAAGCTTGATTTAGATCAAAAAAGGAAGAAAAAAAAATCGAAGACGCTTGCAATCCCCTGTAACGCCGAATTAGAGCGCAGCTATTGAGGAGGAGGACGGGAAGCTACGGAGAGGAGGCTATGCCTATCCTCCTTTTCTCCCATTTAAAGGAAAATTCCTCACTAAATTTAGCGGGGAAATTTTTTTGCTAAACTTAGCGGGGAATATTTTCCGCTGAATTTAGCGTGGAATTTTTCCGCTAAATTGAGCGGGGAATTGTTTTTTGTTTAATTTTGCAGGGAAAACTTTTTGCTAAATTTGGCAGGGAATTTTTTCCGCGAAATTTGATGGGGAATTTTTCCGCTATATTTAGTGGGGAAATTTTTTATGCTAAATTTGGCGGGGAATATTTTCCGCGAAATTTGGCGGGGCAATTTTTCCACTAAATTTAGCGGGAATTTTTCCCGCTCATAGCGGGGAATTTTTTTCCGCTAAATTTAGCGTGAGAATTTTTCTGCTAATTTTAGCGGGGAATATTTTTCCGCTAAATTTAGCAGAGAAATCTTTTCCGATGAACTTGGCGGAAACAATTTTTCGCTAAATTTGGCGGGGAAATTTGTTCGTTAAATTTAGCGGAGAATTTTTTCCGCTATATTTAGTGGGGAAATTTTTTCCGCTAAATTTGCGAGGAAAATTTTCCTCTAAAGTTGGGGGGAACTTTTTTCGCTAAATTTTGTGGCGATATTTTTCTGGTAAATTTAGTGGGGAATTTTTTCCGCTAAATCTAGCGGAGAAATTTTTTCGCTAAATTTAGCGGTGGAAATTTTCTGCTAAATTTGGCGGGGAAATCTACCCATAATGCACCGCGCGGTTACGCCAACGCGGAGGGCGACGGCGACGCCGCTCAAGCCGGAAACGGGCGCCTAAAAGCTGCGGTCTAAAAGTAGCCTCATTTTACATCAACAATGATTTCCCTCGAAGTTGGAGCTTTATCGCCATATAAGCAACCTGGACTTTAGACTACTAACCCAAAGAACGAAAATGGCCTGTATTGTTTTTCACTCATTGCATCGACAATTAGTTCTGTACCGTAATAAGTGAAGGCAACACGATGATCCGCGCGCAGCCGTCGAGGCAGTGACCTTCATGTGATATGCTAAAGTGCGACGATCTGCGGACATTTAGAGCGACATTACACGAGCTTTTCTGACCACTTGCACGAGTACATCGGCGATTTCAGCATGGACTGCAAACGAGAGCGAAGAGGGACCATCAATTCTGCGTCAGAACTTGTCAAACCTGAAACAGAGACCTTTGAGATGATTCCATAGGATTATGGGGAGGAAATTGTGAGTCATGCGAGGTATTAAGAGTGGCACTCGCGCTTCCTGCGTGGCGGAACATCACTGCAAGACGAGGAGAGGTAGGACGACCGTACCCGACCTCTGCTCATTTTCAAGTAATGTTCTGCCATTCTTGAAGCGCCAGAGCCACTCAGAACACCGCGCACGACTTACTGCTTCTTTGTCATAAGACTGCGAAATACTTTGCAAAAACTCTGTTCCAGATCTGCGAAGTCTGACGCAGGATTGATGCTTGCTCCTTGCTCTGGTTTGCAGCCCGTGCTGAAACTACTGATGTGCTTGTGCACATGCTCACAAAAGCTCGTGTAGCTTAACTTCAAATGTTCACAGAACGACGCACTTCAACATAATGACACATGAAGGTTCCGGCCGTCGACGGCTGCGCGCTCATCCCCATAATGCCCTGTTTTCATTTTTTTTCCTTTTTGTGTTACAAACATAGAACCGGAACGTTCTGATCGTGACTCGTATTTTTAAAAGGCTCATATTACATGATCAAGTCTTGATCCCTCCCTAAAACTCCGGTCTTTTTTTTTTTTTTCAAATGACATGTTTTGATTTGAATTTCTTTGAGTTGCTTTTTCAGACAACAATTTATTCCTGAAGGATACTTATTTATTTATTTGTTTCAAAATACTGCCAATCCCATTGGCATTTTTGCAGATATGGGGGAAAAAGAAATATACATCAAAAGGCAACTACCAAGAAAAACGGAACAGCAAAATATCGCGTCATTCTTGTAACAGAACAAAATTAATCAATTCATAAAGTAACAAAGTAGTTGTTTCTCAAGTGCATCACTAAACAATTCAACACTTGTACAACTAAAAAAGTGCCTATCTAAACTATTCCAGTCTCTTATGGCTGAAGGAAAAAATGAGTGTTTAAAACTGTTGTTATTGAAGGAATACTCAACGAGTATGTCGCTAAGTTTATGTCTAGTGGCTTTCGCTTCCGATCGCTTAACCTACTTGTTTTTATCTATTTCAAATGCATGGTTTAAAAGGAGGAACATAAATTTCAGTCGACTGAGTCTCACACGATCAGCGATAGTCAATAAACCAGCTTTCTTTAGTAGTTCTGTAGGTGAATCGAAACGACTGTATTTGTGGTAAACAAATCTGATTGCCTTTCTCTGGACACATTCTATAATACTTATATTCTTCTGCGTATGTGGGAACCAGGATATATTTGCGTATTCTAGTACTGGACGCACAGGAGAGGTGTATGCTAAAAGCTTTATTTTAGGAGTTGAATACTTTAACGTTCTCTTCAGAAAGAATAGTTTTGCCAGGGCTTTGTTTGTTATGTATTTAAAGGGCAACTCCACTCCATTTTTACAATTTTTGGGTTATGATCTGTTTAGTCGAAGTCGGCGACCCTGAATCACGAGATATAATTTGTTTTTCGGTAGTGTGTATAGTTTTGTAGATATCGCGAATCCAAGTTTCATTCCGGCGGCACGGCGAAACCGAAACTACCGGCTGGAAGCAACTTGGCAACACTGATATTAGTGGCGCGCCACCGGCATGACTCCCGCGGTCCCGCGCTTCTGAGCCGACGCACCGACAATGTCGGCTCAGTCGCACGTGGAGTTTCAAAACAGAAGGTAAGTTGCACATTTTCTTTTTTACCGCTTCACTTTGTTAATATGCACCAAATGGAGTAAGTTTTAGTGTGTATTTATAAATTTGCCGGCCGACAAGCGAATCCGACTGCTATAAATATGACGCGGTCAGTGCCAGCGAAGCGTGACTGTCTTTGTGTCTTGCTCGCGGACCAAGAGAAAAAGAAATGATGGGAGATAGATAGACAGATGTATCCATAAGCGGTCGAAGTTGTTAAAGCTATAGGCTGCCTTTATGTGCACGCTAGTTAGATAAGCCGCGACCTGCTGCGTTCGGCCGATCGTGCAGGAAGCAGCCGGTGGACGGTATGCGAACAGCGACGGCACCGCATCGTTCTTCAAAGACGCATGTTTCGTGGAGAAACCCGCAACAGTCAGCAGCCGCAGATCCCGTGTGTAGGGGTTTGACGTAAAGTGCTAGGAGCAGAGCTTCGCGTTGGAGCTCGGAGTCGACGGTCTTCCGAATTCTATAAGGCGAACGGCACCGACCCACATCTTGTGCCTCTTCCGGTCTCTTGGGAACTGTTGGAACCGCAGCTCCGGGTTCCGCACCGGATTGTAGGTGCAACCCACAGCACTTCAAGTCGTGCTCGACATTGCCCAACGCGAGTCCGGCGTGTCTCTCCGGCTCCACGATACGCGCGTGAGCGAGCAGCACCGCTTCGCTCTCTTCGGCGCTGTTGCGGAAGCAATACTTGAGTTAAATTAACTGCCTGGACGCTAATAAAAATAGGAGAACACAGGATAACGTGGTAAGATCCTCTTGCTGTCAGCAGAATCGCAGAATGCCACGGGAAACGGAGCGTCCGCGGCGTCCGTACGAGAGTGTAGGACTAGACCAACGTTACCAGAACCCCTCAGTTGGGAAACTGCCATAGAGCCTGCTTCAAAAAAGTGGCTCCGATCCGTACTCAAAGAACCGAGCTAATGGCGATCGCAACGCCGCCATTTTTCCCGCAGCGTCCACTCCGGGAACTGCATGGCGGCACGTCGAGTCGGGCAAGGGCCGGTGGCGCCATCTCGCAGGACCATCTCGCAGTTACTATGTAAAACAACTTTCATGTTTCAACTCGTCGCTAAAGGGTGGTGCTGTTATCGTATTTAGCTCGGTCTCGGTGGACGCCAACGGCCCAGGTTTCAAGGGTGAGTTTCCCAACTGAGGGTTTTAGTAACGTTGACTAGACCTACGTCATTGCCCAGTGTTGCTTCACTAGCTCGCCCGGTGCCACCGTTGCTCACCCGCTTTCGGGCCGCTGACCGAGCCGGGAGAACATTTTTAATATTGGTTTTAATCTGTAACGCGGCGTCGGTTTGACGTGATATTTTGGGTATGACCGTATTTTGACCCCCTAAAGCGATATCAGTCATTTCGGTAGGGTCGACTTTTTGAGTGGAGTTGCCCTTTAACGTGTGCGTTCCAGCTCAGGTCGGATGCTAGTATGATGCCAAGATACTTATATGAAGTGACTCTGCGCAAGTCTGCACCATTAACACTCTAGGGAAACTCGAGAATATTTTTCTTTTTCCTCGTTAGGCACATAGTAACGGTTTTGTCAGAATTTAGAGCCATTTGCCAATAGACCGATCTCACTAAGCGTTGGGCGCATGCGTGACGCCGCCATAACTTTAGTTCTCAGGAGGCGGACGGCCGAGCACGCGAGGGCTCGTGCCTTCTCGTGCTTTACACGCGCAGAGCTCCAGCGAGGTTATCGCACGTGCAAAAAGACTAAAGTTCCCTCGATGCATTGCGGCAGCGGTGGCGTAGTCAAACTGGCTGGTGAGATCGGTCTATTGTCGCACCAATCGGTTATCTTTTTTAGTGATTCGTTTAGTTGAATTCGGTCACCTTGGCTTGTTATCTTGCGATAGATAATACAGTCTTCGGCAAAAAAGTTTTATATTTGCATCGCTACCAAAAAGTGGTGGCAAAACAGTGCCTTGCGGGACACCAGACAGTACCTTAGCTGGTCGAGAGACGTGTCCTTCATAACATACAAACTGAAACCGATTTTTTAGGTAATCTCCTATCCACGATACTGTAGGACCCTCACCCATATCTGTGTAAGTTTGTCAAGAAGTTTGACGTGTGAAACACGGTCAAACGCTTTTGATAGGTCTAAAAATATTACATCAATCTGGCTTCTATTATTTATACCCGGCGCGAAGTCATGGATAGTCTCGACCAGTTGCGTAACAGTTGATAGTCCACTCGTAAAGCCGTGCTGCTGCGCGCATAAAATATTGTGTTTTTCAATAAATACCGTCATGAATTTAAGGATGATGTGTTCGAGAAGTTTACAGCACGTGCATGTAAGAGATATAGGTCTATAGTTTGAGGCCAATGAGTATTCGCCGGATTTGTGAATAGGTACAACTTTTGCAATTTTCCACTCAGTTGGCACAGACAGAACAGCTGAGAGACCTGTTAAAAACTAGCGTTAAATATTTACTAATCCATTCGGCATACCGTTTTAGGAACATATTTGGAATTTCGTCAGGACCGTTACTTTTTGTTTGTGTCTAGTTCAAGCAATAATGCTAGAACACCTGGTTCGGTGACTGTTAGGCTTCCTAGGCCTTCAGAGTCATTATTTGGAGCTTAGAAAGGAAACTGTGTTGCCGTTGTCAGTCGTATAAACGGACTCAAAGTAGCTGTTGAATTCATCTGCCATTCTCCGTTTCTCTGAGGGTCTCAGACTAGCGGTTTTTGACTTTTTTGGGGTTGATCTGGTTCCAAAATTTTTCGGGGGATGCTTGCAAAAACTCGCGAAGGGTTACGTTGTTGTACTTTTGTTTAGCTTCTTTAATTTTTAATTTAAGCACATTCGATTGTTTCGAAAGCTTTGCTTTGTAATCTGTTGTTCTGGAGTCTGTAATGGGATACTTTTTAGATGACTTTCTAAGGCGTTTGATTCGACGTTTCAGGTGGATAATCTCACGGGTTATCCATGGGTTATGTTTCCTTATCACTTTACGTTTTTTTGCGGACGAACTGGATAATGCAATGATTTACAATTGCTTTGAACCTGTACCATAGATCATCTATGCTAAAAGAATTACAATCACATATTTCGCGAAAGTCAAAGAATTTATGCGCAAGGTAAGTTAGGACAGACGCATCATCAGAATTGTTAAAATCAAGGACATAGGTAGTACAACCATGAGAGGGCACAGAAGCGCGTGCAGGTATTGCACATACAATTGTTTTATGATCGGATATGCCATCCACCACATCTACATCTGTTTGGGCTTGTAGAAAATGGTCACTAAGAAATACCAAGTCTAGTAGACTACAAGACGACCCCTGCACGCGGGTTGGCTCCCTGACGATTTGTGTAAGGTTAAATGTAAACATAATATCAAGAAAAGCATCTGAAGTAGACGTGCCTGGGTGCAGCAAATCCCAGTTTATCTCTGGTACATTAAAATCTCCCATCATGATGATTCTTTCAACCCTTGATATGTTGGTGCATGTAGTCGAACAAGCTATACAGATATTTTAGATCCGAGTTGGGAGGCCGGTAAACCACACCAACAAAGACAGAATAATCTTGCCAGGTACACTTTACACCAAAGAGACTCAACTTCTTTTACTTCAGGCAAAAGGACGTAAGGGATACCTTGCTTTAAAAGGATTGCTACACCCCCACCTCTAGATGTTCGGTCTTTCCTTAACATAACGTAGTTTGGAGGGACAATTTCGCTATCGAGTATTTGAGGATTTAACCATGTCTCAGTTATTGTAGCTATGTGAGGTTCAAATTCCAAGAGAGTAGATTCTAATGCCTCTACTTTATTTAGAAGGCTTCTTGCATTCATATTGATGACTGTTATTTTAGCCGCTGTTTCATGGTCGTCTGCTAGTCTCGTTGCATAGTCATCTGCTAGTATTGGTCCGTTACCGCGTTTTTTCAACCATGGGAACTTTATCATTTTTTGCCTCGTCCCACACATACACTTGTCCGTTTATTTTGACCTTATCATAAGTAAGAAAGACCTTATATTTGCTATCTCGGTTTGCTTTGGTACTGTTCCACAGTTTTTTCGTATTTCCTGTACGGGCTGGGAAACGTCCTCGCTTATAGAAAAGTCTGTACCCTTTAGTTTCACGCAGTTCTTTAGTATCACTGTTTTATCTCTGCTGTCCAGTAGTTTAAAGATGATCGGCCGAGTATTGTTGCCAATCTTTTTTCCGAGTCGGTGAATCCTTTCAATACCTGATATCTGTACGTGCAAAATTTCTTTCAGGACGTCATCCACGACTATCTTTTCAAGAATTTCACTGTTTTCGTTATCCTGTTCTATGATGCCGTATACTAACAAGTTAGACCGTCGGCTTCGGTTTTCCAAGTCATCGAGCTTTTTTGTAATAGTTCTAACATTCGCTTCGGGCTCCGTTATTTTGTCTTGACATGCACTGATATTTTTCTGGAGAGTACCGATGCTTTCTAACTTCAGCTCGATGGCCGAAAGTCTCTCATTTGTTGTGACCTTTTCACTCTTAATATCTTGTATGTCCTTAGCAATAGCGCTTAGTTGCTGCAGAATAGCTGCAGTGTCTGGACCGGGGTCGGACTCGACGTCCCCACTTAGCAAAAGGAGCATTCTCAGAAAGGCAATCACATTACACAGCAGAAGATAAAAGGACCGTGGGCACGGCAGCAAGATCGAGTAGGCATTATTACTACGGAAGGTCTTTCCGCAGTTTTTGCTCACCTGAACAAGGAAGACGAAAGGTTTGTTAAACCTCATGCCGAAGATGCTGCCCCACCCAATGTCGAAGTGCAGTTCGCTGCGCCTTTTTGTAGCCTCAAAAGTTGATGTCACTGACGATGGTGTTTTCTTGGTCGGTAACAAGTAGCCACGTTCAAGTTCATAGATGCAGTTGTCGCTATCAGTCACCGACGACGCTATCCTTCCCGTCCATGAAACAAAACCGTTCCAAATTTGTCTACATTTATCAATTATTTTTCTTGAAATTCGTTTAGTGTTTGCATTTTGATGTTTTGCTTTAGATAATATTTTAAATATTATACTTATTAATATTTTGTATGCTTTCCTCGTCATTACATATGGGTGAAGGAAAGCGCTTAAATAAATCAAAATGAGACAGAAACAGACAACATTTTAACATATGATGGTTCCTGTCTTCAACGACTGCGCCCTCATCAACGTGCTGCCCTTTTTTTACGCTACAAAACTAGTCCCGGAGATTTTTGATCGCACCTCGTATCTTTAAAGGTCTCATTTTACCTTTACAATTGTCTCTATAATTCCCTAAAATTTCGGTCTTTTCTTTTTCTGGAAACAATAAAGTTGCCATTTCAAGACAATTATTTATTCCCCGAAGATATCGTCCAATGAAACTGCATCATTCCAAATTTCGCTACATTTATTTATTTTATTTATGCAGTATTTCATTTTAGTGTTTTGCTTTAGACATTTTTTTTATTTGTTCAATATTGTTTTGTAGGTTTTCCTCCTGATTAAATATAGGAGAAAGAATCCGTTTAAAAACAAAGGAAAAACGTGAAAGACGTTTACAACTTTCTGTAACGCCGAATTAGAGAGCAGCTCTTCAGGAGGAGGGGAGGGGCAGGTATGCCCTTCCTCCTTCCCGTACCCTCTCCTCCTCCTGTCCTTCTCGCTTTTCCTTGGCATCACGTGACCCTCGTGAGTCACGTGACCCTCGTGAGGTCACGTGATCCTGGTGACGTCACGTGACCCCTGTGAGGCCACGTGACCCTCGTCATGTCACAGTGACCCTTGTGAGACCACGTAACCCTCGTGATGTCACGTGACCCTTGTGAGGCCACATGAACCTGGTGACGTCACGTGACCCTGGTGACGTCAGCAGAGTCACGTGACCCCCGCGCGGTGCATTATGGGACATTTCCCATGATGCACAGCGCGGTTACGCCGACGCCGCTCAAGCCGGAAACGTGCGCCCAACAGCTGCGCTCTAAAACATCATACTCCACAACCATACCTGTTTATTCCCATATAAGTACATTTTGTTTATTCAGAGAAAAACCGACGTAAATTACAGAATGAGCAATACAACTATAAAGTTGTTTTCTACTTTATTACTTGCGGCTGTAAATTCGTTCATTCCAAAACCGCATGTCCTATTTTGGGACAGTTTTTCTTCTCCCAACATGTAACACAAGGACATTCACGCACTACGTTTCAAGCTTCGTTTGTCAATTTTTCCCAGCGAATTTTTCGGTATAGAGTCAACAAGCACAACCCCTCCGTAGAGATGCTTGTGGGCAGCAAGGCGATCTGAAATAAAATATCAAATCAAAACACATGATCAGGTGAACCGCCAGTTGCATACGCTCAGTACTCTGCCTTTCCTTTAACCTATGCTTTGCTTCACCCTGAAGTCTGGCTCACGTATTTGTGTTCGTTCGACTGCTTCGCGAGCGCTTGTAACCGCTGACGACGAGAGAACACCGCAGTGGTGCCATCTATCGGGTAGATTTTGCCATTTTCGCGAGATCAAACCTACGCGATTTATTTGAAGCACATGGTGAGACTGTCGCGTAAAATATGGGCAGATCTGCAGATCTAGAGTGTTCCAGGACTACCCGACAGATGGCGCCAGTGCCTTCTCTCGTCGTAAGCGGCTACAGGCGGTTGCGGCGAAGTCGACCACATTCACACGCAAAAAGTGTGGACCGGCTTTTTCATGTGCCGCGGCGAAGGTTACAGCCGCCAGATCCGTCCTCAAGGAAGTACCCCAGCTGCACGAACTCTTGTCAAGCAGGAGCAAATGCCGAAGCTATGATCTCGGGTTTTATTGCCTTCGCTGCGGTACATCTAAAGTTGAAAACAGGTATAGCTTTAGAATGTACTCCTCAGACTTGTACGTAATGAGTTACACGTAGTAACTCAATTACTAGTCGAAATCAATTGCATTTTATCGTAACTTTTTAACGCTTTAATTACTTTTTTGGCGGTAACGTTCGCTGAAATTCAGTTGCTATTTTTCTGTAATCAATTACAAGTAATCGATTATATGTTTCCGCAAGAGCGAAAATTGTTGAGTTGAGTTTTCTGTCTGCCCGTGCGTCACTCGTCTATGTTGCACCAATGTTGGACACTCTTTTGAAGCCCTAAACAACTAAAAAAGATACCAAGATACCAGAAGGATTAGGATGTCAACGCGCTCAGCGACGTTCTGATTGTCGAGCTACCGAGAGTGCCTCGTTTCCTATGTACGGGTTGTTACGATCCGGGTGTGCCGCGGCATAGACGGCTGTGTTCTGCACTGACCTCATATAAACTCCGTTTCACCTTATGTTGTACCACAGCGAAAGCTACAAGCGCGAGCTCATAGTGTTGGCAACTGCTCTTAAGTCACGAGAGCTTGTGCCGCCGTGATGGGCCCTAGAGCAAGGAGCTCGCGCTTGTAGGCTTTCCTGCGGTACATCATAAGGTGAAACGGAGCTATAGTGCTTGCCAGACACAACAATCCTCATGCACGCGAAATGCTCGAGGCGCTCGCTATCGAGGAGCACGCGAAGGATTGCGTCAGCACCTCATCAATCACCGTTCACAAAAAAGAAAGACTATACCTACGAAATGTCACGCCCCAAACAACAAGAGCACGACCTTGTGGCGGGATAGTTAAAAAAAACAAAAAGTTTACGAAATTCTGTGTAACTGTTTTGTATAATTTGTATAAGTGTAAATATCGGTAGTGATCTTTATTAGTGGAATAGGTTAATTTATGTAATCAGGTTTATCGTGCTCTACTGGGGACTTTAAATGAAGGAGCAAACGCGCAAGGAAGACGTTTCACTAAGACATCGTTGGTAGTCAGCTGTGTGTCCTCTCCTGTCCTTTCTTTCTTCGTGCTCAAGTTTAATTCCAAAGTTCAAGCCGATATATTTACAAGTGTGTATCAACAAGCTCAACTCTTAACCCTAAAACTCCCTAATAGATAGTTTTAGGGAACCATTTTTGAACATCCGATACGGTAGGATGGGCCCGCGGGTACGGATTGCGCATATGCGAATCTTCGTCGGTAGCGCATGCGCAGTTCGTACCGGAGGGCCCGTTGGGCCGTATTGTGGGGTAATCCTGACCGTTATCACGCTGTCCTAACACCACTGACGTGTCGTACTACTAACTGGCCTGTGCCCATGTCTGCATTTGGTCGCCTCCTATCGGAGGTACGGCGCGTGGCGATATATACGGCGCACGGAATGAACTCGCGGTTTGTTATGCTGGGAACTACGTCGTTGTCTGTCCCTTCGTCGCGCCGCAAGGCACTCGACACGTATATATCGGATGGGCAAAAACGGTTTCCTAAAACTCTCTATTACGTAGTTTTATAGAGTCGTTTTTGGAGCACACAACTCCGAAGTCATGAACGGTCCAGATGGTCTGTCCTGTCAATCCGTGCGTGAAATTTAACGAGTTTAGCGGAGCGTAAAACTAGCGCAACTGTGTAAACGATGATGATGATGACTGCATTTGACCGGCAGCGCCATCTTCTAGTAAACAAGTGAAACGTTCTGCAGCGTGCCAAACCGTGGCGGCCCGTGTTTCCGGCGTACGACTGATGTAAACAAGACGGCCGACGTAATATTTACCGGTCGCAATTTCAATACCTGCAGCTAGATAGAGTAAAAAGTGTCTGAACGACCGCGAAAGTAGGTGGTATGTTTCCGTCCTCTTGAACTTGAATGATCGTTCCCGTTGTGTGGCGTCGAACCAACTCATTTCGTCTGCTCGCAGTCGCCACGACCACCGTTACCAGATCAACTCAGTTATGGAACTTCCCATAGACGCTGTACATTGGAGGGGTCCGAAACCGTGTCCGATCTTTTGCAGCTGGGTGGCGCTGCCGGCGCATTAATCCACGCGTTTTCGTCTGCTACTGCTCCGCGGCTGCTTTGAGTCCCGACTCTCTCGAGGTTGAGCATGGTTTGGGGTTAGTTTTGCCCTTTCGCCAGTAAACAGTAAAAATGTGACTACCAGCAGCAGCAGAAACAATTGGAAGGTTGTCTGCTGCTGTTATCCGTAGAAAGGCCAGAACCGCGCCGTCAATGATGATTGATAGCGAGTACTAATGCGGAGTACTAATGTTGTACACGTTACTCCTCAAAAGTAACGAGATACTAGTTACTCGTTACCTGGCCTTCGTAATAACTAAACATCGTTACTCGTTCCTTTTCTAAAAAAGTAACCAAATACGTTACTCGTTACCGAAAATAGTAACTAGGTACAAGTAACCCGTTACTTGTGACGCGTTACGTACATGTATGGTCAGAAGACTACCCAATCACGTTTTTGCTACAGCGTAACCCATACGCCTCGCAAGTGGGCTCATTTTCGTCTTCTGCGCATGAGAAGAAGTAGCGGTGACGTCAGAACGCCGAGCCTGATTGGCTGATCGCGGTCCCCTATCTGAGCGTCGTCTGCTCCTTTGCAACGTCGTCTGCTCGCAACGTCGTCTGCGTCTGTCTTACCTTTCCTGCGACTTTCGGAAGTGCAGGTCTTTACGAGCGAGCTCGACTTCGTCTTTCAGAGAGGGCAGACGAAATAACTCGAGCGGTACGTTGTTTTTGTCGAACAACTAGCAGACGCGCATCAAGGAGGGGAGTCAAAGTACTCACTGGCGAGGTGTCCCGAGACGCCGAGGTTTGTTTGCCAAGAACCGAGAGTGAGCGTGTTAGTGTCCGCAAGTTCCCTCCCAAATACTTTTTCCTCCTTTCGTGTGCGGCGAGACTCCTCATTCTTTAACAGCGTCGGCGGGTTGGCGCAGTTAACGTCGTCTGCTTTACGTCTACTAGTCAAAGCGATGGCTGCTTTACCTTTCCTGCGTCTGTCGGAGATTCACCGCTTTTTCACCGGCGAGAGTCACCGTTGTCTCGGAAAACAAGGAGATGACAAGAGGAAGAGATTGACCTCTTAATCTAAAATTGAGGTCAGTGATCACAGTATAATACGGGAAGGGTTCACAAGGGTCGCGCGGGCATATTCCATTCAGCACGCCAGCCGGTCGTGGGCAGACGGTCGCCGAGTCGGAGTGTCTGCTAGGCCTATCTGCCGAGTTCGCTTGGTCGGTGTCGGTGGAATCGTGGCCGTTGGAGCTTTTCCCGGGTGTTTGTGGATCCAACGTTCTTATTCGTCGTGGTCTGGTTCAAGTACTTTTTACTTTTTTCTTGCTGCTTGAAGTCGGGACGCGTGAGAAGCGCACGTAGAAAAATAAACGTCCGTTGGTCGTCGCGACCGCGACGCTGTCGGCCATGCTGATTTGATCGTAAGAAGTGCGTAGCTTCGGAGCTGTCGTAGGATTTCGTCGTAACCTGCACAAAACTTACAAATATTTCGTTTCGTGAATACGAATTTGTTTTCAAGTTTTGTCTTGCGCATATTTTTGGCGTAAGATCGTTTCGTGAATCTGGCCTCTGTCCTTTCGAAAGTCGCAGGAAAGGTAAGACAGACGCACACGACGTTGCGAGCAGACGACGTTGCAAAGGAGCAGACGACGCTCAGATAGGGGACCGCGATCAGCCAATCAGGGCTCGGCGTTCTGACGTCACCGCTACCCCCTGCGCAAGAAGCAGACGAACTTGCCATCCGCATATGTTTAATAAAGTAAAAAGAAAAGAAAAAAAAACGAAACTGCTTGAAACCGATATTCGAAAATGGACTGGGAAGGAAGAAGAAATATAGAGGAGGAGAATGTTAACAGAAATCAAATAACTGTGAAGCTTTTTTTTTCCGAGCAATGTATTTGCAGCATTTAGAACCCACAAAAAATATATATCATATTTGTTTTATTATTTTTAATATGGAGTGTACTCCTCCGATGACCCACGACTTTGATTATCTTTGGTGGTTGTTTCTAAACCATAGAAAACAGCACGTGACCACAGAGAAGAGAATGAGCGCGACTCAAACCGGCCAGTTCTCGATCGGCAGTTTTTGTGCGGAAATAAAACGAATTTTGAGCCGCAATTTGTGTTCTGGGTTGTTGGGATTTCATATGTCTTGTACAAATAAAAACCTTGGCGAGCATAAATACCCTGTCACTGTCCCTTTAAAGTTGACGCGCTCGCCGCAACGCTCACGCTTTTTTCAAAGAGTGTGCGTTTTTTTTCACGTTATTTGCTGTTTTTTTTAGACAGTCCTTTGTTTTGGCTGGTGCAGAAACTGTTACTCCAACTAAAGACAAGTGGTATTTTCGTTTTTTGTCGTGTCGGAATATCTGACATTATCCTCGGCATTACGATCTCCTGATTCCCTATTCCACATCCTCCGTGCGCATATCGGAACGGGCTATCCAAATAGCGCACGTCGAGCACTTTGACCTTGAACTTTCGTCACCTTGTTCAATCAAACACAATAAATTACGAACGATGATTAAACGTGTTAGCGTCAGCATTAGCGTGATAGACATCACCCCTTTTTGGAGTATCCGCCATATTGTGTTTACCGAGACCTTCGAGGCGGTGGGATGGGCATCCGGCTCGCACCCAAGTTTCCGAGTTTGTACCAATGTATACGTTATTACCACTGTTCCTAAATAAACTCGGTTTTCTATTACAATAAGAAGTGGGATGCAACCTACCGCTTACATCGATCGGCGACGAGTTCTGGTGGCTCGTCAACAACAACAACGCTGCGAAGCCTAACCGCTAACCACGTGTGACGCAGTGAGACCACGAGTGACCTACAATGTCGAGGAAGGACGTCAAGCCCGACCCGTCAGTTCAGGACAATGCTCCGGCCGTGATGGAGATGATGGCTCAAGTGTTGCGCCACAATCAAGAATTCCTCGAACGCCTGACGCTGTCACAGATGAGTCGACCAGCGCCTTTGGATGTCGCCATGCGGGTGGCTTCGGATGCGTCGTCAGCGGTTCCCAAGTTCACGGGACTTGAGGGTGATATCGTGGCCAACGAGTGGATTACGGAATTAATCCAGGTCGCCGAGTTGGCAAGATGGAACGACGACGAGAAAATCACTGTGGCGAAGCTCAAGTTGTCGGGACCCGCGCACGATTGGCAGCAGTCAACGCGTTTGGCATGCAAAGCCTGGTCTGCCTGGGAGGATGCGTTTCGGGACGCGTTCGTGCGCCCACCAACCAAGACGGAACAGTGGCGGATCATGGAGCAACGAGTCCAGAGGAAAGGCGAGTGTCATGAAACATACGTTCGCGAGAAAGAAAAACTCTGCGTTCGCCTCGGGCTTAACGTGGACGAAACGAAGTAATAGATCATTAGAGGACTACTTTCGAGAGAGCTGAGTTACGGTATGCGGAATCGAACACACCACTCTGTGAATGACCTCCTGTGTGACCTAAGAAGCTACGAGCACTTCGAGAAGAACCGAAATGCGAAGTTTGCGTCAACTGGAAC
Source organism: Ixodes ricinus (assembly GCA_037355805.1). Classification (NCBI taxonomy): domain Eukaryota; kingdom Metazoa; phylum Arthropoda; class Arachnida; order Ixodida; family Ixodidae; genus Ixodes; species Ixodes ricinus. Next base: position 14,619 of record JAZHYW010041179.1, on the reverse strand, counting down.
CACGAGACCCAACCCTATTGGAAAATCTTGACGACGGAAAGATGTTGGAAAAACCTCATACAAGGGTAATCGTAATATGGGACATCCTATACCAGCGAAAAGGCGGCTCCAGCATAGTGGATTCAGGCGGAATAAGTCGGAACCATACAAGCGTGTCGTATTATGGGACATCCGATACCACCTGAGTGGAATATGGCGGAACCATTTAGGCGCACGGAACCATGTAGGAAGACGAAACCATACAAGCTTAACGTAATATGGGACATCCTATACCAGCGAAAATGCGATACCAAAATGGTGGAGCCATATGGCTTCACAATGCTGGTATCACCTTTTCACTGTTACACAAGACAATTTTTTAAGCTTTACATATTTGCTTAAAAAGGTTGTGAAAGCTACACTTCTGTGGTTTGTGCAGGTTAGTTATACGGCCAAGGGTACGTGGTATAGGTGCCTAATCGTAACGATCAGTCGGATAATTAAATACAATTTGTTAATTAACTTTTAATTACTGAAAATTAACACATGGTTTCAATTAGAAACTTGGTGAGAGTCATCAAAAGCCACTAAATGAACTTTTTTTAGAATGATATAACGCAGGGGTAGCATTGTACGCGTTTTGTAAAAACGCTTTATTTGGATCCGTTTCTAGGTTTCGGTTTCTTATCGGAGCGCATCTCTGCGCCCACGGTCCTGTTCCCCAGAGGTTTAGTCGCGCAACACACGTGCGCCCTGCTTCCCTCAATCCTACGAGGGAGGCGAGGAGGTGACTTCGCACAGCAGCCACTGGTCAGCGGTATCGCAGCTGCAAAGATGCGCTCTAATAAGAAACCGAAGTCTGGAAACACGTCAAAATTAAGCCTTTTTTTAGAACGCTGTGAAATGCTGCTCCCGTCATATATTCACAAAAAGGGTTGATTTAGTGTTTTTCGATGATGCTTAGCAACTTTCTAATTCGAATTATGGGTCTATTTTCACTAATTAAAAATTTAAGGAACATATTATACTTAAGGGGAAGCTAGAGTGGTTTTGTATTTGATGAAACATATATAAATCTTCTTCATTTGACCTCTAGAATCTCAAATATCAATATTATTTGGTAATTTGGTGAATCAAGGATGCATAGAATCATTTTTAAAGTATCACTGGAGGCATTCTTTCCCTGAGAGTGACGTCACAAAAGGAGCTTTCGAAATCTCTGCTCACGCATCTTCAGCGCCAATCAAAGCTATGCACGCACACGCTATTTTTAAAAAGGGGAAAAAAGACATCACGACTGGTGCCAGTGCGGGAGAATACACCTAGAAAGCTTGCGATTGGACGCGCGGCCCTCAAGCGACACATGCTTGGCAGCTGAAAAATCCCCTTACGACGTCACTACTGGTCGGATGTTTTTTGTGTTTTCTCAAGTTTAGTTATATCTTTGGAGAAAACGAACGTGATATTCAGATTCACGGGATAAAACTACACTAGAATCAACCTTCATCTAGTTTTCTGAAAGAAGTCTTGCACTTCCCTTTAATAAGCCGACTCATCATTACAATTAGCCCTTTATACCATGCCCCCTGGCCATATAACTCACGTGCAAGTGTAGCTTTTACGGCTTTTTTTCAACAAATCTGTAAAGCATACAAAGAACACCCTATAGTATGTCCCCTAATACAATACGACTGTATGGTTCCTTCCCCACTTGCATCCTTCGGGAGAGACTCGCAGACATCCAGCGTTCCATTGGAATGCTGGATGTCAGCGAGTCTCTACATCAGCGATTGGTTTGAAACAAGCATGATGTTTGCACACAAATAAGCTCTTGTCCGAGGTCCTCGAGGAGTACTAATAGCAGTGGCGAAATGTAGTGACGTGGTAAATTTGGTAGCAAGTATTTATTTCTAGAAGAATTGCATGCAGCAAAGCTAAACTTTGCTCAAAAGATGATAATTATAAATTCAATACTGAACAAAGGTGTCCCTTGAGCTGTCAGGCCAAACTCCCACTCTTGCCACTCAGGAGTTCCTAACTTGTGCGTAGAGGATCAGCACAACCCAGATTTGTGCTGCGAGCGCACCTGCGATATAAAGATTGAATAAACATGAGATGAAAAATAAAAGACGTTTACAATTCTCTGTAATGCGAAATTAGAGCGCAGATCTTGAGGCGGAGGATGGGAGGGTATGCCACTCCTCCCCTCCCCTCCTCCTCTTCTGCTCCCTCCCATTTAGCAGGAAATTTCCCTAAATTTAGCAGGAAAATTCTCACTAAATTTAGCAGGGAAATTGATGTCTACGTGACCTCAACACCAATTCAGTTTTCCCACTAAATGTAGCGGGGAAAATGACGTCACATGACTGTGTCACGTCAGCCAGAAACAATACAATTTCTCCACTAGATTTAGCTGAAAAATTAATGTCAAATGACCTCTACATTAATTCAATTTCCTGCCAAGTTCAGCGGGGCAGTTATGCCGATGACGACGCCGCGAAACAGGCACCTAAGAGCTGCGCCCTAAAAAACTAAATGCCTCACATGAAATAAAGTGATAATTAGAGATAAGACAAAGAAAAGAGAATCTAAGATACCGCTTTAATATCATTGCTTTCGTCCGTTCTCAAATATTTTGATTTCAAGAAATGTTTATCTCTTTATTCATACCCACACAACCCCTCCCAGTTTCAGCATGAATGCAATAAATCAGTGCAGACTAGACCTTGTAAACAGTAATGCACATGAAAATGAATGTTTGCCACATAGACTTGCATGAGTCGGTGGCTCAGATCTCTAAATACATTTGTAGTGAGGAACGTTCTTGAATAAAACTTTTAGGCTTTGAATTTGACAGTTTAAATATCCATAAGGAACACTGTATGTCACCGATTTTTGTGACATATCAGAAATGGCGCAGCACTGTCATCCTTGCATACCTAAAATAATTTGCATTTTTTTAGCATGGCATGTGCTATTCTGATACCCATACAGCCTTCTTTAACAAAATTTCGTCTATAGAGCTCTTTCTTGGTTCTTAACTCACATGACAGATTCGGTAGCTTGAATTCTCACTCGGCATCAACACTTCTATATATTGATGTAATAGGGAAAGACAAGATGTATGGGCTTGAGTACGGCTCGACAAGCACAGATGTGAAGAAAAGTACTCTCGAAAACTCAAATGTCAAAATAAAAATTATTAGGTAGAATGCGCATACAATTATGGATATGGTCATGAATACAGTTAGCACATTCAATATGAAGAATATGTGTTAGACACACACTCAAAGAAACCTGTTGCATTTATATTCATGCAAATTACTTCGGAGAACCAAGCGCTGCAGTCTCGAGAGGGAGTTCGGTGAATGATTCTACCGAAAATGAGTTTAGACGGAAAAAGCAGTTTGATCTGCAACAATGAGCATTACATAAGCAAGTGGCATGTCATTATTACTGTTACAGTGCCGACTGTTTCAAACTGTCAGTCACGTCATTCGGTGAATTCCCTCCGTACATTACAGGGTTTGGCTCTCTCGAATGCTTTGCGAGGAAGTTGATGAACTGGAAATATCTAGCGTAGTTCTAGAAAAACTATTTCCAAAATATTTTCTCAGCATTGTAAAGAATATGAAAAGTTTGCTAGAGACAAGGTTAGTGCAGGAGTTGAATAAAAGAAATACTTAGTTTTGCGAAACCATCTTGCCGTAGTAAACATATAAAGTTCCCCTAGGTAGAGCTAGTCATTACGGATGATTGTGCCCATTGCATAGCATAAAAATTTAATTTGCGACCTACAATACTTACAGGCTCAACAAACTCTGAATAAGTGGAACACTTGACATTAAAGATTGGTCTCACCATGACTGTCTGCAAACATCCACATAATAATTTCCATGAACCTATGTATTTCAAAAAAATATTTGGTGCGAGCTGTTTAAAACATCATAACACTTTTTAACACTAATAGAAAGCCTGTCATGGGCCACAACTTAAGCAGTTTTCACTTCATTATGAAGGGCAATTACACATATGTGAACCATGAATATAGGCCTGCACCGAATTTTCTTAAGCTGAACGTGCTATGCTCTGTTCACTATATAAATCTTTGCAGACCTGACAATGTGCAAGTTCCTGTTTTTTTATATTTCACATCTCCCGACTGCTGGGCGCGATAGGTACATAAGACTGATGACACCAACGTAACACAATTATTATTTTAAGAATTTGTTCGGGTATAGCACGAGCGAAGCCATCTGCGGGAAGTTATTTCTGTGACACCGTCAAACTTACATCCGTGAGCTTTTAGGTTCACATGTTAATCATGTCTGCAGACTCCTTTTTGTAATTGGAACTCCATCCAACCCAATATTTGAATGTTTTTTGCATTTTAGGCTTAGTAGTGCTTTTGCTGTTTCACTTAAGGAATAGGTAAGAATGCTTATTTCGAGTAGCATACCTAACACCTGGTGGCACGAGGACTCCCCTGTCGTGCCGCTAATCAAAAGTCACAGGCAGGGAGATACTGTGATGCTCTTGTTGCTGGGATTACCTCCCCCATGGTCCTGGCCAGACCACAGAAGAAGATTGAGTCCAAGCTTGTGGCCACTTGGATCTCCAGATCTTGAGGCACCCAAGTAGCTGAAAATAAAAACAAATCACACTCAAGTACTTGGCAGAGCTACATTACAATGGCTAGCATATTCTTTCATGATCAGCACATAGATCCTTTTATTTTTATACTTTGTACTTGTACCTATTAAAAAACTGCTCCTTCACTGCCACAGCCATGGTCACCCCCGAGGACAAGGCCATGTAGGCATTGAAATGATGGGTACCTAATTAAGGCAAATGATTAAATTCGTTCGTTTAACTCTCTTTCGCCCCAACCTGAGAGATTTCTGTCGAATATTCACATTCAACTGTAAAGACAATAAAAAAAACTACTACTGCAATGCAGAGCCGTATATTGGGAGAGTTTGGCCAGTGGGTGTGGCGACGAGGGCGCCAGAGAGGAGGAAAGGGAGGAGAGCGCCAGAGGAGCGAGAGAGAAAGAAGACAGCAAAGAGGAGACGACCGCCATTTTGACGCAACGCTGTCGGCGCGGAGCACTGTTGAGGCTATGCGTCGTCTGCTACAAGCTTATTTCTTTTTCGCCTGAATAAAAATTTGCGTTCAAACATGGAGAAACTTCATTCTTTAGCTTTTAAGCCACCGAAGAATAACACTATATCATTTTATTGCCAGAGCCTGCCAAATAAAAGGAAAGAACCACAATTTGGATATCGATCCCATGCCGGCGAATGAATAAGAATGGCGGCCCTCCCCGCGCAGCTGGGAGCAGCCGAGAGTTCACGCGCATGCGCTCACGCCTCTCACTCTGTGCCGCGGGCTGATTGGCTCACTTGGGAGGGGGACACTATGGTAGCGAAATCATAGACTGGCCAAACCCTCCCAATATATGGCTCTGCTGCAATGGAAAGATTTTCCTACCCTCATGCTCAACGAGTGTCGAGTGGGGATACAACTCCAGTTCATACACTTACTGAGCATGAGGGTAGAGTGTACCAACAAAGGGCAGGTGTCTGGATAGAAAGATTTTAGTTGGCACACCAAGAGACTAACCGATAAAAATGGGTACTACTCTGAGAAAAATGCCAAAAAAGCGCGGATCTCGACTTGGCACTAACAGCGGCACACTGTATCTATTTTACTGACTAAAGGGTACTCAATCATTATTTTCAGCTTACACTAATCAAACTAAATATTCGTCCCAGCTTGCTTTTTAGGAAAATCTCTAAATTTACAAGAACTATTAAGACAACGGCTAAAAAAAAGCAATGGCAAAACCAACAATCGAATTTGCCTGCTCTCCAGTAACACGACATCTATGGCAGGCAGACCTGCAGAATGAGCAAGCAGTCTAAAAACAGAGTATGTCCTATGTATAATTTTTTTTCGTGCTGCAAAGCAAGCGCTGGAAGGAGGTTTCACGACATTAACCAAATTTCTTGCAATCAGTCGAGAACAAGTTAGAGAGGTGAACTTGTCCTTGCCCCCGGCATAACGTTTTAGTGTTGCCCGTGGGAACTCAAATAAATATGTAAATAAAAACAAAAAAGACTAACCTTCATAAAAATATCTGCAACTTTGGCAAAGAAAAGTTATCTCGACACAAATATGTGGGATACAGTTGTACAGCGTCCATTCGTGTGCTTAACCAATTTTGAGGCAAATCGGCGACAATGAAAAGAAAACGCCCGAGTACCATTAAGGGAAAGACAGAAAGGATGCATACCTGCAACAGAAAAATTTAGAGCGACCACGAGCAGGAAACTCTGGTGAGGCTCTCGGAGTGACTCCCTACAATGGGCCTGCGCAGAACACAGAATAAGATCGGTCAGAGCTTGCAGCCATAAGGTGCTTCATACCATGAAGTTCCAGAAGCAGCTGCAATTGGAAGAAAAGTGCATTTCATTTATCTGCAGAACGGAGAGTTTAATAGCTAGCATGCATTCATAAGGTGATACAGTCATGAATGCAGACTTTTCTATGCAGCACTATATCACCAAATTGTTAACCGTGCCGGGCAACACTAAAAATTGGAAGCATTATTCCAAACTATCTCAGCTTAAAGTTAACCACGGCAGAAGCTTCAAGCTATCCTTGCAAATTCAGTGCAGAAAGCAAGCCATGTGACCTTCTAGTTGGACGCCATGGTACATCGAGCTTATAATCATGTGTCACGCTGTTTTTGCTGCAATGGCTTGTAGCGTCAAAAGTGGTCCAGCTTAAAGAGATACAAAGTACAGACGTTTGTGAGCGGGGCCCTGGCCTAGTCTTCAGCTACATTGCGAGGTAGGTACTCAGACGTTCAAACCGGGATGTTTGCTGCCTGTAACCACATGATCAGCTTGTGCCCAGCGATTGTTCGAGCTGAGTACATGACCTCGACAGTGCCGTTATTTGAGAAGCAGTTTTACAAATGTTAAACATGACTGACTTACTGAGAGACTGCGTCTCAACGACTAATGACTTGGGATACCTAACTGAATACTGATATATTAACTAAATGCAAAACAATTACTCTGGCAGGCATTATATTTTTCAACAGGCTGGGTCGACTCCTAAGGAGTCGATGCGTAATAGGACAATACATACAAAATATTGCCGCGGGCGCAGCTGACCAAGTAGGCAGCGCGCCCGTGGCCTAACGGTTATCGCGCTTGCCTTCTACGCAGAAGGCCAGGGTTCGATTCCTGGCCGCGTCTACACATTTTTGATAATGCTCTAATGTGATGTTCTGGTGAATTCGAGAACCGTCTTGCTGATTCGAGGTTAGAATGTTCCACACACCGAACCTTCTACGCCGCATGTTCCAGAAGCCCACGCGGGTACAAAAGGGGCTCCGCGTGGCAAGCCGGGGTCAGTTTCGCCCCAGCGTTCGACTCTGCTGCTTCGCCGACTTCGACGCCCGCGACGCTCTGCTGTTATCTTCTGTTTCCTTTTTATTTTTGGGCACAAGTTCGCCCCCATTAAACGTTTCAGTTTTCTCAGTTATTCTTTGTTTCGTCACCTCGTCATTCGTGACATTTTGGTGGAGGTGCTGGGTACCGCATGCCCCTGCCGCGTACCCCTCCGAGGGCCCGCAGTGCAAGTCCGACGCCAAGCCCACGAAGAACCAACGAAGGCACTACCGAGATCCGGTTCAGTCGTCGCACCCAAGGCCTACACCCGGAATTCGGACTTCTGCCGCCCAGGACCAAGCAGCCAACGAGGCCGACGATGGCCGACCAGTCGCCGACCCCCGCCGCTCCTGCCGTCGTCTACCTGCCCGCCGCTCCCCGTACGCCGACTCCCTTCCACGGCGAGATCCACGAGGATGTCGAAGACTGGATGCAAGCATTACGAACGTGTAGCTCGCCACAACGGATGGACGGCTGAGCAGCGCCTCCAGAACCTGTACTTCTCGCTGGAGGGTACCTCGAGGCACTGGTTTGAAAACCACGAAGCCTCCTTCACTACATGGGAGTCCTGCGTCGCCGAACTGAAGCGGACGTTCCTTAACCACCACCGTCGCCAGCGAGCAGAGGACCTACTTCAAACAAGGGTGCAGGGCCCCAACGAAAGCGTGACCAGCTTTGTTGAGGACGTCCTGCGGCTAAGTGCCCGAGCCGATCCGGAGGCCGCCGAGGAAAAGAAACTTCGAGTCCTCATGCGTGGCGTCAAGGCAGAAATTTTCGGAGGCCTGGTCCGCAACCCCCCGACGACCGTCGATGCTTTTGTGAGTGAAGCCACCAACATCGAGCGCGCGCTGACGGCCCGAGCAAGCCACTACCACCGAATCGCCGGCGCGCCTGCTGCTCCAACTGTCGCTGCTTCCCTTCTGGACCTGAATACCAGCGGTGCCGACAGCCTTCGGGAGATCGTCCGTGAAGTCGTCCGGGAAGAACTCCGCAAGATACTTCCCGCTGCGGATCGCCCGTCCTCACTGTCGCTCGCCGAGGTTGTCCGGGAAGAAGTTCATCAGGCGCTGCAGCCAGAAGTTCTCGTCGGCGCCACTCCCGAACCGCCCACGCTGAGTTACGCCGCAGCTACCCGACGACCACCGCCCCCAGCTCACCAGTATACGGCGCCACCCCGACGTGAGCCTCCAGCGCCGCAGTATTCCCGACGCCAAGAAGATCGGGCGCACGTCCGCCCAGAACAAGCTGCGCCGCGAAAGACCGACGTGTGGAGGACGGCCGATCGACGCCCGTTGTGCTATCACTGCGGGGAAGCCGACCACATCTACCGACGATGCCCCTACCGCCAGCTGGGCCTACGAGGGTTTGCGCCCAACGACCCTCGACCGCGTCTCGGAGAGCGACCTCGGGACATCGAGGACTACCTCCGCCGCTCTTCATCTCCTGAGTCGTCTCCCCGCCGAGGATTCCGTTCACCGTCTCCCCGACGCTCGCCATCGCCCTTCCGCCGGTCTCGCCGGGACAGCCTGTCACCCATCGCTTCCCGTCGGGAAAACTAGGCGCGGCAATGCCGGGAGGTGGTGTTGCCGAAGACGAACGGTGCCAAGATCCTCCAAGATCGTCGGAGCACTCCCACTCTAACGCCGCAACGCCGCGAAACGACGTTTCTGCAACGGTGTCGAATAACCTCAACGTTATCATCGACGGCCACGACGCGACGGCACTCGTCGACACCGGAGCAGACTACTCCGTTTTGAGTGGGAGACTCTCTCGTCGCCTTCGGAAAGTTACGACGTCGTGGGACGGACCGCAGATACGAACCGCCGGCGGACATCTGATTACACCTGTCGGCAGGTGCACTGCTCGCGTTGAGATCCACGGTGAAACCTGCCCTGTGAAGTTCGTCGTTCTGCAAGACTGTTCGAGGGACGTCATTCTCGGAATGGACTTCTTGTGTGAATACGGCGCCATCATCGACCTTGCGGCAGAACAAGCTGACGCTTCGGAAACCTGTCCCATCGGCAGAAGATCCCAAAGCGACGTTAGCTGCAGTGCGAGTCCTCACCAGCCACGTCAACCTGCCGCCGCTGTCGAGTGTCTTTGTGCCCGTCGGGACCGAAGAAGCCACCTGCGGTGTAGCACTGCTGGAAGGAAGCGTCCAACTTCTCCTAGGACGAGGGATTGGCATTGCAAGAGGCGTAACCGAGCTCCAGGACGGGCGTACACTCGCTCTTGTCACCAACTTCCGGCAAGAGTCGCAGCACCTTACAAAGGGTGCAGCTGTGGGCTACGTCGAGGAAATTCAGGACTCAGCCGCTATCGCCGTGATCTCAGAAGACGCCTCTCCGACGCAGCATAAGAGCACCACGCCGTCAGATATCGACATCGACCCAACCCTCCCCTTCCCCACCGACGACAGCTGACTGACCTCCTCGCCGAGTTCAATGAGTGCTTTGCCACGTCATCAAAGGTGCGCCAGACGACGGTCGCGAAGCATCGAATAGTTACTGATGACGACGCACTTCCTGTGCATCGGCCACCGTACCGAGTCTCTGTGAAAGAAAGGGAAGCCATCCAGAAGCAAGTTCAGGAAATGCTTGATGACGACATCGTCCAGCCCTCAAACAGTCCGTGGGCTTCCCCAGTAGTCTTGGTGAAGAAGAAAGACGGAACACTGAGGTTCTGCGTGGACTATCGCCGGCTGAACGCAGTAACAAAAAGGACGTCTATCCGCTGCCCCGCATCGACGACACCCTGGACCGGCTGCGCCACGCCCGATACTTTTCGTCGATGGACCTGAAGAGCGGGTACTGGCAGATTGAGGTCGACGAACGAGATCGTGAGAAGACGGCCTTCGTCACGCCGGACGGACTGTATGAATTTAAAGTAATGCCGTTCGGGCTGTGCACAGCGCCGGCCACCTTCCAGCGCGTTATGGACACCGTCCTTTCCGGCTTGAAATGGCAGAGCTGTCTCGTCTACCTTGACGACGTTGTGGTATTCGCGAGCGAATTCGACGAGCACCTGAGACGACTGCGAGCCGTGCTACGGGCCTTCAAGGCTGCTGGGTTGACCCTCAAGCCTTCCAAGTGTCGGTTCGCCTATGGTCAGCTGAAATTCTTGGGCCACGTCGTGAGTGCTCAGGGAGTAAGCCCTGATCCTGCAAAGACGTCCGCTGTCGCCGAATTCCCCAAACCATCAGACAAAAAGGCCGTCCGAAGATTCCTTGGGCTGTGCGCCTACTACAGACGTTTTGTTCGTGACTTTGCACAGATTTCTGCACCGCTGACGCATCTGACGAAGGACGACGTGCAGTTCCAGTGGGGAGAGGAGCAAGAACAAGCGTTCGACGAACTCAAGCGAAGGCTCCAGTCGCCCCCTATCCTCGGGCATTTCGATCAGTCGGCGGAGACAGAAATCCACACGGACGCCAGCAATACCGGTCTCGGTGCGGTACTCGTTCAGCGACAGGAAGGGGCAGAGCGAGTAATCGCTTACGCAAGCCGGGCGCTGTCTAAGGCAGAAAAAATTATTCAACGACCGACAAAGAATGTCTTGCTGTCGTCTGGGCAATAACCAAGTTCCGCCCATACCTGTACGGGATCCCGTTCCGCGTTGTCACGGACCACCACGCTCTCTGTTGGCTCGCCAATCTCAAGGACCCGTCAGGACGCCTTGCTCGCTGGAGCCTTCGACTGCAAGAATTCGACGTGACAATTGTGCACAAGTCTGGCCGCAAGCATAATGACGCCGATTGTTTGTCAAGGGCCCCAGTCGAATATCCTCCCGACAGCACCGACGACGACGATGACGCCCGTTTTCTCGGAGCAATTACAGATACCGACATGGGAGCACTTCAACGAGACGACCCTGAACTTCGCGCCGTGATCGACCACCTCGAAGGTCAGGAAGTTCCGTTCCGCGATTCTTGGCCCGAGACTTGTCAAGCTTCGTTCTGCGGCGAGGCGTGCTTTTCAAGAAGAACTTCGGAACCAGCAACCCTGCCTGGCTGTTGGTTGTTCCTGCCAGCTTGCGAGAAGATATTTTTCAAGCTTGCCACGACGACCCGACGGCTGGACACCTTGGCTACAGCAGGACACTCGCCCGGATTCGTGACAAGTACTACTGGCCGAGACTCCCGAAAACCGTCCATTTGTATACACGGTCGTGCCATGAGTGCCAACGACGTAAGAAGCCTCCGACGAAGCCAGCAGGACTCCTGCAGCCGATATCTGCCCCGACTACGCCCTTCCAGCAGGTCGGAATGGATTTACTTGGGCCATTCCCAACATCGACGCAAGGAAACCGCTGGATTATCGTCGCGACCGATTATCTTACACGATACGCCGAGACGAAAGCCCTTCCGTCGGGAACAGCGGTGGAAGTCGCCAAGTTTTTCGTCGAATCTATTCTCCTTCGACATGGCGCCCCCGAAGTCTTGATAACCGACCGAGGGTCATCGTTCTTGGCTCAGCTCACGCAAGAGATCCTTCGGCTCAGCCACACCAGCCATCGTCGGACCACCGCGTACCATCCGCAGACCAACGGGCTAACGGAGCGGCTCAACAAGACGATCGCCGACATGATCTCCATGTACGTCGACGTAGAGCACAAGACGTGGGACGAGGTATTACCATACGTCACGTTCGCCTACAACACCGCAGCTCAAGAAACAACCGGGTTTACACCATTCGAGCTGGTGCATGGCAGGAAAGTGACAACCATGCTGGACGCGATGCTGCCCCATGAGCCAGTGGAGGACGGATGCGACGATGCCCACGCGGTCAGTCAGAGAGCAGAAGAGGCACGCCAACTAGCCCGCCTTCGAATCCACGATCAACAGCGTGTCGACGCTCGCCGGTACAATCTTCGGCGCCGCGCCGTCCACTTCCAGCCCGGAGACAGGGTGTGGGTGTGGACACCGATACGGCGCCGCGGTCTCAGCGAAAAGCTTCTGAAACGCTATTTTGGACCCTACAAGATCATCCGACGCCTCGGCGATCTGAACTACGAAGTCCTTCCCGACGGAACGCGCCCATCTGCAAGACGTCAGCCGCGACCCGAGGTGGTGCACGTCGTCCGGCTGAAGCCGTATTACGAACGATAGAACTTTCCACCCTCGTCGACGAGTGAACTGTGAACTGTGAACTGTGAACTGCGGCTCGCGATTCTGCTGTCCTTTTGCTGTGGATTTCTTTTGTTTTGTTTTTGCTTTGTGCTGCATCGGGACGATGCACTTTTTTAAAGGGGGAATAATGCCGCGGGCGCAGCTGACCAAGTAGGCAGCGCGCCCGTGGCCTAACGGTTATCGCGCTTGCCTTCTACGCAGAAGGCCAGGGTTCGATTCCTGGCCGCGTCTACACATTTTTGATAATGCTCTAATGTGATGTTCTGGTGAATTCGAGAACCGTCTTGCTGATTCGAGGTTAGAATGTTCCACACACCGAACCTTCTACGCCGCATGTTCCAGAAGCCCACGCGGGTACAAAAGGGGCTCCGCGTGGCAAGCCGGAGTCAGTCTCGCCCCAGCGTTCGACTCTGCTGCTTTCGCCGACTTCGACGCCCGCGACGCTCTGCTGTTATCTTCTGTTTCCTTTTTATGTTTTGGGCACAAGTTCGCCCCCATTAAACGTTTCAGTTTCCTCAGTTATTCCTTGTTTCGTCACCTCGTCATTCGTGACAATATCCCTTAGAATTCGTTTTGCACCCCCCAAATGGTGTGTTTTTGAAGGCAATATACACAAGGCACTTGATTTAGAAAGTGCCGCAACTGTACAAATGCATATGCAGTAAGGGCACTCGCTCAAGCCTATTCTTCTCAGCTCTGTCCAGGTTAAGCCGAGTTAGAGTATAGAAGTACACGCTCACTGACAGAATGAGAAAGGCAAGGAGAATTCTCCGTTGTTCCGCCACCAGCCCGCCTGCTACCTTGAATGACGTTTCAGCGTCTTATGAGCCTCGAGCGAGCACGGTGAAGCACGCACGATGAAGCAACCGAACACCACCCTGGAGGGCTTGCCCGGACACTTCCCCGGGTACAGCCAGACTTGGGACCAGCTGAAAGATAACCGTCCCAGCGAGCAACTCACTAAACAACTTTGGACCCACATCACCCGTAACATCATCCCGTCATCCTCACCCACAAGCTCCATTTCAACATCGTCAACACCTCTCTGTCATCTGTACACAATCTCATCCCATCGTTATGAGATGCGGTGCCGCAGGCCTTCATAGTATGGGCAAGCGCCCCACACATTGAGAGATCCGCACATGCAAATTGTGCATTTCTTGAAAGAAGTGGATTCGAGGAAAGGTAAAAACAATATGTGTACTTACGGCGGCCATACTTGCCTTTCTCAAGCACGATCACTTGTCCCCCGGTAGCACCATCCAGTAAGAAGCACCAGCAACACGCCCATGAGACGCCGCCTACTCTTGGATTGAATGACGACGCCCCTCAGGTCTTGGAAGATCCGAAACACTGCTTTAGGCCAGATGTTTTATCTGGCGAGGCAAGGGGCTAAAATAAAATTAACAAATTTATCTGAAGCGATACATTCCTATAGCATAAACTCTAGGATAGCAGGACTTTTAGGTCACTGATGTGTTTTAATTAAACACAGAAATGGTTGGTTTATATGATGAACCAGCAGCCCCCTTTTGCATAAATGTAATCGACAGGGTGAAAACAATCACTAGTATGAGTTGGTCAAGAGAACGCTCGCGGTGTACAGAAGCTTTGTTCAATTCACATGCACCTCCTGCACCGGTGCAGAAAAGTGTGGGCGGTGTACTTCATGTAAGCGATTTGGCGAGCGACGAGACGAGCTACAGCGACAAGGACTCGCTGTTACTCAGTCAGCCGCGCGACGAGACACACCTTATGAAAGCAATTGGTGTTAGCGATCAAGGCGATGAGCGACGTTTTCTAGAAACCCAAACACCGAGCGACGCAAGCAGCGACAGTGAGAAATCTTTAAACATTTCGAAAAAAAACCCGAGACTGGGACAATAAGGGACGGACAAACAAAACACAAAGTCTCAAACACAGCTGAATTTTATTTGACAACGAAAGGTGCTTATATAGGCGTCAAATCCTACACAATTCAAAAGAGACGAAGGAAAGAGAGGGAGAAACCTACACAGTTTTCTCCCTCTCTTTCTCTAGACCTTT
>JAZHYW010041177.1:0-71214 GCA_037355805.1 Ixodes ricinus | reverse complement strand
CTTACAGAAAATGACGGCTCGTTGAGAAATCAACAAGTGCGTCACTAATCTCTATATGTGAATAGAACAAAAGAGACTGAAAAGACGAGCGAGCTGAGTCTCAAAACAAAATATTGAATTACAAATAAAAAAGAAAAAGAAAAGACTATCAGATTTCCATCTGTCGGGACACTTCCAGACATGTCAAGATTGGACGGTTTCGTATCGCCCGGTCTACCCCCACTTTGGAGAACCCCGATTACTGTAAACGATTTAATTTTTGCGAGGACCTAATTTTCATGAATTTTCGCGAATCGCCTACAATTCGCGAAAACAATAGTTCCCGCGCACAATTCCGTTAAAATGAAAACACAATGGAATATATATTGAGATCCCACCATGTCGCCAAAATTAGAACCCACGAATTATTCCAAACGTCAGCTTTATCTAAAACGCGAATCGACCATGGCGGCGTTTCAACTCTTCCTTCGGAC
This sequence comes from Ixodes ricinus, assembly GCA_037355805.1. NCBI lineage: Eukaryota > Metazoa > Arthropoda > Arachnida > Ixodida > Ixodidae > Ixodes > Ixodes ricinus. The sequence continues at coordinate 70,741 of JAZHYW010041177.1, read as the reverse complement.
ATTGGAGACTTTGACACACTCTACGTAAGGAGACGCCAGATAATGGACAAACCTTTTTGGTGCTTTTTTCATTCATATTGAGTGATGTATTTTTGTACAGCAAGTTAATATTGTGTAAAGTGCCATTTCATAATTTTCATGTTGCGGGATTTTTTTCACCGAATGTAATTGTTTGTATAAAGAGCCATTATTTTGCGCGATTTGTTTCTGAATTACTTTAAAACATATCATCCTAGATGTATTCATATTAAATTAACCAATGAAGTCGTAATATTTATCGTTAATCGGAATCATCGAGAACTGTCAAAATAACTTTGCGCTGTCCTTGGGCATAACTGAAGAAAAGAACCCACTGTTCAATAAGAGAAGACCTCGGTTTCATATTCACGACTTAAAGACCGGGTGATCGTTTATCTTAACCAATACCAATCTCATCGCAGTGGTAAATATTCTGGTCGAGTAGTCCAGAGAATAAGACCGAATTGTTTCTTCCACTTGTTCCCGATCCCGGGCCAGTGAAAAGAACTAAATTTCACCTGGGGAGTAGAGTCATCTGCACATTTCGAAAGACCGTCCTTTCTTTCTTAATGCGAATATTAATGCGAATAGCATTCTTTGGATACTTCACGCACTTTTCGTCTATGTATCTATCTATCTATCTATCTATATATCTATCTGGCTATCTAACCTCTTACGCCGCGGGTCGATAAATAAATAAAAAAGACCGGCGCCGGCGGGATTCGAACCGCTGACCCTTTGATCAGCAGGCAGACGCGCTAACCACAGAGCTATGAAGGCAGTCATTCAAGGCACTCTAAACACCTGTTTATATCTTTACTATCGCGGCGTTCCATGCACGAGGGCTCATTCCGCTCTCGTGAGGCTTAGCACTGCCCCTAGCTCACCCTCTCCCGCGCTCGGGAGAGGGTGATGTAGCGGCTGTGCTCACCCTCACGAGAGCGGAATGAGCCCTCGTGCATGGAACGCGCGCGCACTGGTAGCTGTGACAGCGCTGTAAGGCGCGTCCTATGGTAAAGATATAAACAACCGTTTAGAGTACCGTTGGTTGAGACTAGCTGAGACGCCAGAAAGTCTGGTCGGTACCATTTTGAGTGTTTGTGCGTATGGCGCGTGCTTTGCTCGCCTTCCTAAGTGACACAAACGCACGTGCTGGGCTGCGGAGATCGTGCGCAGGGCTGTGAAAGTGTCAACAAATTTAGAATCGCCTCAAGAGTGGGCTGGCGTATCTAGAGTGTGCCGGCCACCTGACGAACGCGCATAACTCCGCACCGTTTGATGCTATTCGCATTAACGTAGATAATCATTCCCAAAGGATGGGTTCTGCTGATTTTTCTCAAGAAGTACAAGCTGTCGTTCACTGGCGATGCGTTTATCGCAGACCAAATTCGATTAGGTGTGAGCCAATGGCTATCACCTAGTCAATTATTTTTATAAAGAGTCCCCCTTGCACTCGGGTTTCCAATTTGCGAAACAACAAGGCTTAGATCATTGAGAAGATTTTGAGAAAACAACGTGTGCCTGATCTCCTCTACCTTGTGAAAATGGAGAGGCTACGATTTTCTTCCATTAACTTTGGGCAAATAATTAAAAAAAATGTATGTGATCATGTTCTTCACACTGGATTGAGTCTTTTCAATACACTATGCCGCATTGTATAACACACACCCACACGTAGCGTGTTTTACTACACTTTATTCAAAAATTTAAAGAAGCGCAATATTGCCTCGTGACCTAAATTGATCCAAAAGGGCTTTCCTCCGACCAATCGGCTAATTTTTGACACACTGAGTGGACACCGACGGAGCTACATCGACTCACTTACATCGCAATTCTAGGATTTTTTTGTCCACTTCATTGGGCAGTCGATAACCCACGACGTGCACAAACGCAGAGTTTGGGGGAGTCGTATCTAGGTCACAGCGGCTTAATGGACGAACAGGATGAAGTTGATGTTTTGGGTGTGCAACTGGTTGGAGCCCTTGCGCGCGCGTTTTTTTTTTGCAACTTAGTCTCGAACCTAGTCGCGTGTCCAGGTGGCAGCACATATTCGCCAAAAGGGAAATTCAAACCTCATCACGTCGAGCGCCCTCTATCGGGTGCACCTGGTGACATCACGTGATATGTCCTAAAATCCACTTAACCCGCGCCGCAATTCAAATCCTACAGCGCCCTCTGTCGGACTGCACAGATGACGCGATTAGTGGCGCGCCATCTAGTGGAAATATTAGCAACTGCACTGGACATTGCACCATCCAGCGGCGTGCCCCCACACTTTCCCACGACTGGGGCGACCTCTTGTAGGAATAACATCCACTGCATTGGACATGGCGCCATCCAGCGGCGTGTCCCCACACTCCCCAAGATTGGGGTGACACCTTGTGGGAATATCATCAGCTGCACTGGACATATCTCCATACAGCGGCATGTCCCCGCACTTTCTCACGAGTCAACGCAATTTCCACGATTGTAGACAACGTATCAGCACAAAATAGTTATTTGCAGGTGTAGCGCAGAGGTATCGCGTCGGGCAACTGAACGAAAGGTCGCTGGTTTGAAACTGGCCGAGCTAAAATTATTTTGTAGCGTGAGCTAAACTGGCCGAGGTTGAGCAGTTTCGCGTGGCTCCTGGAGAGCCGTGCTGCGCATGCGCGAGGAGCAGTGAGGTCACATGGCGAACAGCTGGCGCGCCGGAGCCGCCGCCGCCGCGCGCTCCGCCGCGGCCGCGCGCGCCTCGCCGGTCTGCGCATTCCAGAGGAGTGACGTGCATAGCCGCGGCAGACGCACTGGCGCCGCCGCGTGCAGCCAAGTCTGATGCTGCACGCGAAGCCGCTTGATAGCGCCTCTAATTTTCTTTTTAAAAGCCTTTTCTAAACGCCTTTTTTCCGGGGAATTGAGGTCTCGCACTTGTCACGTGACATGACGTCACCGACGTGTGCTACTAGCCATTGGCGATGATCGGCCGATAATCGATATCGGTCGATAATCGATTTTGTCCGATAATAAATTTATCGATTATCGAAAATTTTATATCTGGATAGGATTGACCAATGGGTCGCTCCTACGTCATGTAAACAAACTCTGACATCACCATCATGTGACCAACCCACTGGCGAATGACTCAACTCAAAATTGACAGGTCCCGAAATTTCGGGGTCGAGGACCGGGCCGAGGACCGGGCCGCGGGAATGGGACCTGGGGCAGGGGACGTGGTCACTACCCGGAAGTGTACGGATTCGAACAAGTATCGGATATCAGAATCTAGATACCGGGATATCCATATCGTAGATATAATCGATGACATAAACAGGATACCCTGATATCAGAGAACAATGTATATCGGAAACACAGGTTATCACAACCGATACTTCTATTGTGTGAATCCGTACACCTTATCTACTACTTCAACATTTTCATATATTGATGTAATAGTGAAAGACAAGATGTATGGGCTTGAGTACAGCTCAACAAGCACAGATGTGTAGAAAAGTACTGTAGAAATCTTAATTGTCAAAATAAAAATTATATGGTAGACTGTGGATACAATTATAGACATTAGAGAGTTTTAGTAGATCGTTCCGATACCTCCGATACTCCCCATAACGATACTGTATATGTAAGCGCAAAGGCGGAGGCAGAGTATCGGGTATCGTTATCGGAGTCATCGGAACGATCTACTAAAACTCTCTATTGTCATGATTACCGTTAGCACGTTCAAAATGAACAATACGTGTTAGACGGACACTCAAAAAAATCTGTTGCATCTATATTCATGCAAATTACTTCGGAGAACCAAGCGCTGCAGTCTCGAGAGGAGTTCGGTGAATGATTCCACCGAAAATGAGTGTAGACGGAAAAAGCAGTTTGATCTGCGACAATGAGCACTAGATAAGCAAGTAACATGTCATTATTACTGTTGAGGCCGGTTCTCACATGCAGCGAAGCTCTGATGTAGCGCTGTTCACGTGTCGTCAGCTGCTTATCGCCTGCCATGAGCAACACTTTGACGGTGCGATACAAAGCTGGTGAAAGCCCAGTCAGCACGCGCTTAGCGCGAGATCAGCGCTATGCTTGTAGCGCTCCGCTGCATGTGTGAACAGGCCTTTACAGTGCCGACTGTTTCAAACGGTCAGCCGCGTCACACGGTGAGCTACCTCCCTACATTACAGGGTTTGGCTCTCTCGAATGCTTTGCGAGAAAGTTGAACTGGATATATCTAGCGTTGTTCCAGAAAAACTATTTCCAGAATCTTATCTGCAGCATCCTAGGGAATATAAAAAGTTTCTAGAGACAAGGTTAGCGCAAGAGTTCAATAAAAGAAATGCTTAGTTTTTCGAACCCACCTTGCCGTAGTAAACGTCTAAAGTTCCCCTAGGTAGAGCTAGTCATTACGGAGGATTGTGCACATTGCACCGCATAAAAGTTTAATTTGCGACCTACAATATTTACTAGCCTCAACCAACTCTGAATACGATGGAACACTTGATATTAAAGATTGGTCTCACCATAACTGTCTGCAAACATCCACACAACAATTTCCATGAACCTATGTATTTCAAGAAAATAGTTCATGCGAACTGTATAAAACACCATAACACTAATTAATACTAATAGAAAGCATGCAGTGGGTCACAACTTAAGCAATCAATTTTTACTTCATTATGAAGAGCAATTACACATATGTGAACCTTGAATATAGGCTCGCATTGAATTGTTTTCTTAAGTTGAACGTTCTATGCTCTGTTGACTATATAAATCATTGCAGAGCTGACAATGTGCAAGATCCTGTTTTTTATTATTCATCATCTCCCGACAGCTGGGCGCGACAGGTACATAAAATTGATGGCACCAACGTAACCCAATGATTATTTAAAGAATTTGTTTGGATATAGCACGAGCGAAGACATCTGCGGGAGGTTATTTCTGTGACACCGTCGAACCTACATTTGTTGGCTTTACGTTTACACGTTAATTAGTTCTGCGGACTCTTTTTGTGATCGGAACTCCACCCAACCCAAGATTTGAATGTCTCTTTTTATTTTATGATTAGTAGTTCATTTGCTGTTTCACTTAGGGACTAGGTAATAAGAATGCTTATTTTGAGCTGCATACCTAACACCTGGTGGCACGAGGACTCCCTTTAATGACGCTAATCAAAGTCACAGGCAGGAAGATACTGCAATGCTCTTGATGCTGGTATTACCTCCCACATGGTCCTGGCCAGACCACAGAAGAAGATTGTGTACAAGCTTTTGGCCACTAGGATCTCCAGATCTTGAGGCTCCCTAGAAGCTGAGAATAAAAACAAATCGCACTCAAGCACTTGGCAGAGATACTTTACAATAGCTAGCACATTCTTTCGTGATCAGCACATCGATCCTTTAATTTTTATAATTTGTACTTGTACCTATTGAAAAACTGTTCCTTCACTGCCACAGCTATAGTCACCCCTGAGGCCTGAGAGATTTCTGTCGAATATTCACATTAAACTGTAAAGACTATAAAAAACTGCTACTGCAGTGCAGAGCCGTATATTGGGAGAGTTTGGCCAGTGGGTGTGGCGACGAAGGCGCAGGAGAGCAGGAAAGGTAGGAGAGCGCCGAAGGAGCGAGAGAGAAAGAAGGCAGCAAAGAGGAGACGACCGCCATTTTGACGAAACGCTGTCGACGCGGAGCACTGTTCAGGCAACGCGTTGTATTTCTACGGGCTTATTTTTTTTTCTTGCCTGACTCAAAGTTTGCCAAATAAAAGAAAAGAACCGAAATTAGGATGTCGATCTATGCATTTCGCCGGGCGAATGAATGAAAATGGCGGCCCTCCACCCTCAGTTGGGAGCAGCCCAGAGTTCACGACTCTCACATGTGCGCCGCGGGCTGAATGACTAACTTGGGAGCGGGGCCTTACGGTGGCGAGATCATAGACTGGCCAAACTCTTCCATATATGGCTCTGCTGCAATGGAAAGACTTTTCTACCCTCATGCTCAACGAGTGTCGACTGGAGATACAAGTACAGTCCATACACTCACTGAGCATAAGAATAGAGAGTACCAGCAGAGGGCAGGTGTCTGCATAGAATTATTTCACTTGGCGCACCAAGAGGCTGACCGATAAAAATGGGTACTACTCTGAGCAAAATGAAAAAAGCGCCAATCTCTACTTGGCACTAACAGCGACACACAGTATCTATTTCACTGACTAAAGGGTACTCAATCAATATATTAAGCTACCTTATCAAACTAAATATTGCTGACATTAAAAACGAGCGTGTTCGTAAATATACTTAAACAATCGGAAATAATATACACAGATTCGGGACGAAAACAGACGCATACTACTCTTTTAACTCTCAACGACATTTATTTCGTCTTCGTTCAAACGACGGCCTTCGAGCAGGTGCAGGGAAGGGAGCAGAGAAGGAAAAGGGGGAAGGGTGAAAGAGAAGGAGGGGGAAAACGGGTTATTCGCGGCCTTCCCTCAAAGCCTCTCGTACCTTCCGCCCATTTCGGGACGGAGGAATTTGATCTCCATGTCGGAAAGGGCTAGAGAAACCGAAGCAACGTTAGTGACCCAGCTCTTAATGGCGTACGATGCGGCGACTTTCCTGCCAAATATCTGCTGGTGTCCTCCCAATACGCGCGTACCTTCGTATCAGGGCGAAAAACCGCCGCACGCCATACGGTGTACGACTATCGGATGCATGGAGTTGTGGGGGTTCGCTCACCTCCCGCGAGTGTTCCCTCAGGCGGTCATTGAGGCACCTGCCGGTCTGCCCTATATACTCCCCCCCCCCACACGAAAAAAGGAATGGTATAAACTATCTCCTTCCTACACTTAAAAGGCGACAAAAAACAAAGTGCTCACAACGCTTCTCTGGCCCTTTCAACAATGCGGGTGCATTCGTCGGAAATCCTGATTTCTAGCCCCTTCTTTTTTTTTAGAATGAGCAAATTTTGTTTTCGTTTGAGGTAGACAATTGAAATGTGATTCCCCCAGATTGTGCGAATCCTCCTAGAAACTGTGGTACAACCTGCATACGAACTCTGTTGTGCTGTGGCACACGTCCATGCTGCCTGCTTCGAGTAAAAACACTGTTAGTTTTCAAGACGGCATCCCACCACGTACAGGCGAAAACGTTTATTGATCTAAAATAAAGTCTATATCTCTGAATAGACAAACCTAGGCTCACAAAGTAAAGACACTATGATTCTTTTTTTTTCATTTTACTCTTGCATAAAAACAAAAGTGTCATCCTCTTTTTTTTTTAGATACACAGTAAAAGCTCCTTATCTTCGCGGCCCCTTTTCCTTCTTGAATCAGTCACAGCGTACATGATCGCGGCCACTAAACTTCGAAGAATTCAAAGGCCGCATTGAAACTCTTAAGGACCGAAATTAATTTCCAACATCTCTTGAGCCTCGAGTGAGCACGTCCGTTCAAAGCGGGGTGAATAGTAGAAGCGCGTGCTGGAGGAAGCCCTGCCTTTTTCTTTTTGTCATCGGCTAGACTACATATTTTTAGTATGACATATTTTAGGTGAGAAAAAGTATTGCAAATAAGCAGTCCACCTTTGACCACAATACAAAATTATGCTAAAGATAACAAAGTGTATGTGTATTGCCATTCACCATTTGCCAAATATGTGCTCCCGCCTATCGCAACATCTGCACATATGGTGCGTGAGTGGGTTCAGGACTGAGGCTGGAAAACGAAGTGCTCACAAGGCTTGTCTGGTCCTTTCAACCTTGCGGGTATATTCGTCGCAAATCCACGATTTCAAGGCAATTTTTTTTTAGAATGAGCAAATCTTGTTTACGCCCGAGGTAGACCACTGAGTCGTGATTCCCCCATATTGTGCGAATCCTCCTTCGAACTGCGGTACAACCTGCAAATGAGCTTTGTTGTGCTGCGGCACGCGTCCATGCTGCCTGTTTTAGAGGAAAACCGCTGTTCGTGTTGAAAGCGACATCCCCCAACGTTCAGGCAACAAAGTTTAACAAACTAAAATAAAATTCATAGCACTCAATTGAAGCAGCTAGGCTCACAAATTGACAACACCATGATTGTTGTTGTTGTTTTTACACTTGCATACGAACAAAAGTGACCTCCCTTTTGTCCGGTGTTCAGTAAAACCCCTTATCTCTGTGGCCCCTAATTCCTCTCGAATCGGTCACAGAGGACATAATCGAGGCCACTAAATTTCGCAAAATTAAAGGCCGGGAAAGTTAAGGGCTCGCCAACATTAAGGTGTTTTCAGTATTTCCGTGTGTCACATGAGGTTAACATTTCAAGGAGGCTTAACGTAATGATTTAAAAAAATCGGCCTATGCAAAAAACGCTTTTCTTCAGGTTAGGCATGCGAGGTTCTTTTGAACTTCCTATAAGGTGGCAGATTTGTTGCGGCAGAACTTTTGGTAAAACGGAATCTCAAAACTAGCTATACTTGGTGTCCACTATTTTGTGCAGCATTCTAAAGGCTAGAGTTGCTTCCACTGTGGTTCAGCCCAGCACTGTTACGAGAGCATGTGGTTTAGTGTCGCATCTCATTTGCATGGTCTGGATAAACTTGCGCTGCCAGAGTTCGAGCACTCCAGAATAATAACACGCCGACTATAAAAGAATTAAGGGATGCGCACATGCGGACTGTGCATTTCTTAATAGTGAATTCGAGCAAAGGTAAACAACAATACATGTACTTACGGCGGCCATACTCGCGATATTTGCCTTTCTCAAGCACGATCACTTGTCCTTCGGTCGCACCATCCAGTAAAAAGCACCAGCAACACGCCCATGATACGCAGCCGACTCCTGGATTGAATGACAACGACCCGCCTCAGGTCTTGGAAGGAGATTTGAAACACTAATTCAGGCCATATGTTGCATCTGGCAGGGCAAGAGGATAAAAGAAATTAACAAATTGATCTGAAGCAATTAATTCGTATAGCATAAACTCTAGGATAGCAGGATTTTTCAGGTCAGTGATGTGTTTTAATTAAACACAGAAATGGTTGGTTTATATCATTATCCAGCAGCCCCCGTTTTGCTTAAATGTAATCCACAGGGTGAAAACAATTGCTAGCATGAGTTGTTCAGGAGTACGGTCGCGGTTAATAAAAGATTCGTTCTATTTACATGCACCTCCTGCGCCGGTGCAGAAAATTCCAGGGTGGTGTACTTTATGTAAGCAATTTTGCGAGCGACGAGACAAGCGACGGCGACGAGGACTCGCTGTCGCTCAGTCAGCCATGTGTCGAGACACGCCTTATGAATGCGATTAGTGCAAGCGACCAAGGCGACGAGCGACGTTTTCGAGAAACCTAAGAACCGAGCGACGCAATCAGCGACAGTGAGAAATCTTCGTCGCTCGTCGCCGGCGCTCGTATTTGTCGCCGTCGCTCGTCTCGTTGATCGCTATATTGATACATGCCGTTCAGAAATGCGCTCTAAGTGCTTACCATTGCATTTGGGTCAGCCTCGAATCCAGCCATAACCAGTTTTTTATTTTTTTTAAAGCCGACCAGGTAGGAGTTAACATTGTACATCGTTTTCAAGCATGGCTCCTCGTTCATCGGCTCGATATATATTTTCGGTAAAAGAAAGACCGTGATTAAGGTCAATTATTTAGCTCAAAATTGGCAGGAACACTTGGCATACATGTTTACACTGAAGCGCACCTGACCTAATTTAAAAGTAGAATGAAAATGGGACGAGATTCGCTTAACGCTTCACGAAAAGACAGATGCCTTCGGATCATTGCCCTAACGACATAACTTCGAAGTTGTCGGGGGTTCGGCGATTGGTCGAGGCGAGCCGGCCGCGCTGCGCTGACCCAGGCTGACCACGCTTGGTTGAACTATGAGAGGCACCGTCAAGTTGAGAGCCAGAATCGAAGTAAAAACCGGACCGCCAAACATCTGTGCCGAAAAACGTAGAACGAGCCGGCGACCGCCATGCCACCGCGTCTCCGCCATCTCCTCCGCGAGGACGGGAAGCGGAGAAGCCGAGCACCGGAAGCGGAAGCCACTGAATGAAAGCTTCACTTTTCTTTTTTAGCCGTTGGTGGCCTCTGTTGCGGGGTCCTGGGGTTGCGGCTGAGGGCGACGACGAGAGGAGCCACGAAAAGACAGCGGCAAAAGGGCCGCTTCTCGCTGTCGACCGGTGGTGCGATATTCTCGGCTCCGTATCACGACCGGTTTGTTGCGATGCACTTTGGCTTTGCTATGCGGTGCGGCTGGTGCAGCTGTCCAATACTTGTGATGCACATTATTCAAGACAGTCGCCCCAAGATGTCATCGGACGCAAAATCATACCAGCCACACTGAATCATATCGGCAACAAACTGGCTGCCAGTATAGTCAGATGCGGAGCCATAGCGGTGCCGGTATCTCCAATTATGCAGAACGCCAAACCAAATAGCTGCCTCATAATAACAAGAAATTATATTGGTGTCATACGAGAACTGTACAAGCCGCAGGTGTGTTTCTTGTAAGTTTTTTTCAAGAGGAATGAGTCGCTTGAGAGCCGCACGTCCTATCGCAAGTGTTCTAGGTATATTCTCCCGCACTGGCCCCAGTCGTGACGTCTTTTTGTGCCTTTTAAAAATAGTGTGTGGATATATAGCTTTAATTAGGCTGAAGATGCGTGAGCGCAGATTTCGAATGCGCCTTTTTAACGTCACTCTCGGGGAAAGTGCCATCGCCGGTACTTTGAAAATGATTCTATGCAACCTCGATTCTCAAAATTAAGAAATAATTTAGATATTTGAGATCCTGGAGGTGAAATGAAGATGTAAATATGTTTCCTCAAATACAAAACCGCTTCAGCTCCCCTTTAAGTATAATAATATGGTCTTTAAATGTTTTCTTGTGAAAATAGACCAATGGTTATACTTAAAAACTTGCTAAGCACCATCGAAAAACACTGAATCAACTATTTGTGCGAAGATATAAGACAGAAGCACCATTTTACGACGTTCTAAAAGAGTGCTCAATTTGGACGCGTTTCCAGACATCATGTCCTTATCTGAGTGCATCTTTGCGCCCCCGATCCCACTGACTGTTGGCCGCAGTGCGAAGAAACCCCTTCGCCTCCCTCGTAGCATAGAGGGAAGCAAGGCGCAGGTGTGTAGCGCGTCTAAGCCCCTGGGGAACAAGAATGGGCGCAGATGTGCGCTCCTATAAGATACCGAAACCTAGAAACGCATCCAAATTAAGCGTTTTTACCGAACGCGTAAAATGCTACTTCTGCGTCATGTCCTTCTAAAAGTGTTGATTTAGTGGTTTTCGATGACTCTCAGCAAGTTTATAATGAAAATCGTTTGTTCATTTTCACTAATAAACAAGTTTATTCACAAAAATAGTTTTAACTTTTTACTGATCCTTACGATTACACCCTCTACTACGTACCCCTGGCCGTATAACTCACCTGCACAAGCCGCATAAATTTAGATTTCACAACCTTTTTGAAGAAATATGTAAAGCTTAAGAAAATGCGGCCTGTATAATCGTGAAAAGGCGATACCAGCATGGTGGAGGCATGTGGGTAAATTCTCCTACATTGCTCCAACATGCTGACATCGCCTTTTCGCTGCTATAGCATGTCCCATATTATGTTACGCTTCAATGGTTCTGTCCGCCTATATGGTTCCGTGCGCCTCAGTGGTTACGTCATCATCCACTACGCTGGTATCGGATGTCCCATAATACGACACGCTTGTGTGGTTCTATCCGCCTGTATCGTTCCGCTTTAATCCATTATCCAGGAGCCGACTGTTCTGTGGTATAGGACGTCCCATATTGCGGTTACGCTTGTATAAAGTTTTTCCATTATCTTTTTATCATTAAGATTTTCCAAAAGGGTGTAAAAGGACACACAGACAAGCTCTGCTGCGACGAAAGGAGATTGAGATTGAACGCTACCACCAAATTGTGACTCAATAAAATCAAAATCAGCGTTTTATAGTCAAAACGTGGTCTCCAGCCTGTCCGTCTCCCATCCCTTAACCCCTTCATTCAGCTTGCGTTTCTAGTCCACATTGTGCACTTTGCAAGCGCTCTGAAATGTAAAAAACAACGGTTCTCACGCCAAGCAAATGGAGTCTCCATATTTATTCAATGACCTCAGGTGAAATTAAAGAAAACTGAACGCTTGCATAAAAGTATGGTGGTTGCTTGCTGTATCTTGAGATATATGTTATCCGTCTTTCTGTTTGCTTTTCTCTGATCGTGAGTCTTCATTGTGAACCTTAAGTATCACCTTTGGGAGAAATCGATCTGGAGATTAGGGAAAATTTTGTATTTTGATTGATAAACTGAATTTCCACGGTCAATGCGTCTATTCAAGCAAGCTGGTTAAAACAGACGTAACCCTGGAAGACAAGGAGGGACAGCGCAACAAAACTCTGAGCATCGCAGAACCTTTACAATTGTGATGTCCCTTCCCATGCTCAATTGTTACAATGCCAGAAGCACTTTGTTTAAGGGATGAATAAGAATAAAGGATAATGGTAATTCAGCCACCCGTACTGCATCATGCCACTTTCACAACACCTTTGATTGTCAGTTGACTAGAAGACAGCCTTGATTGCCAACCCTCTTACCACAAATTTATCTACAAGCGAACAAATGTGGCAGCCGTCACTCGCTATAGTGAGGTTTTGTTAAAGATTTACCGTAAAATTAAAAATACATCGAGTCAGCCATTAATGGGAGAGAAGCTCTTTCCTCAAGTAAGCATCGCTCTATTTATTCCAGAGAAGCAGATAGAGCCGAGAGAGATCTCAAGTCGCCAAAGGGACAGCAAGAATTTCAAACACTCTGGAAATTGGGAGTCCATCATTATGGCGTGTCTGAGGTCTCAATGAGGGATGACTTTATTCCAAATGAAGCGTCACTCCTCAAAATATTTGATTTGATGAAGGTAGGTCGTGCACAATACGTGTACACCACTACATTTTGGCTTAAAGCAATCCAAGGGTGCAAAAACACTTGCCAAAATAATGTCGTCGTTATACTAGCGGAGAGCTTCCTATAACAATTCAGAAGTGAAGAGTGGGCACGCAGAGCTCTCATTGGCGCTCATGACGCACAAGCACAGTTGCGGTTATGAGATTTGCATAGCAGCAAATAATTACCGCGAGTACAGTTTGTATTTGTGTTTAGATTAAATTCAGCAAACCGAACACTACTTCAATATTGGTGCAGAAAACATTAATATATCCAGCAAAATGTTGATACAAATTACGTTTCATTCGGCGTTCTATGTATGAAATTTTTTTATCCGATACGCAAATTCGCAACTCCATCAGTTGGGATGGAAAACCACGCTGCTGTAGTAGTAATTATTATCCATCTCTCTGGGCTTGTACCCTGGTCGTATTCGCCGCATCTGAGTCCTGTATCGTGTGTCCAACTAGGACACATACCGCGTCTGCTCGGTGCGTCTTTTCGCTTCCAGTTTCCAGGAAACACCTGGTGTCCACATCGCGCTTATAGGAACTGTGTTTTCTGGCTCTAATGCGTACCCTTGAATGAAAGAGTTTTTCCTGGCACCAGACCTCTACCTTCTTTGTCTATGAGATGAGCGTGGCCGGGCGGAACCTGCTGTCTTCTACGCCCCGCAATATATGAACGATCTTCCTAAGAGGTCTTTTCGCGCTAATATTCAAAAGCACAACCTCGCCGGGCCCGCTGCCTCCAGGACACGGGGCCACTTGCGGCCTGCTATTTATTTCCGATAGCTGGCGCGGCGGTGCTACTTCTTCCTGAATGACGTCGCGCGACCACCCACGTGATGTAGCGAAGTCACGGATCCGAAATAAATGTAAATTTGTCCAAATTATTCAAATAAAACTAGGAAGCACATGAGCTGGTCGTGCCTGCAACATACGTGAAACCATCCGACGCAATACGTAACCAACCATAAGAAATCATTGGGCGTGTATTGTGCATATGGGACACATTTTGTGCTGCCCGCGTTTAAAAAAATAACGATGAGTAGAAAAAAAACATTGTTGGCTTACATTTATTACAGACTATTCGAAAGCAGCAAGAGAAGCACCAAAAACCAAGTTCCGTAGGGTACCTTGTTCTGGGTATTGATTTTTATGCACCTAGATCTGGAGGACTCTACAAAGCAATGCTGGACCAACTAAGGCACGTTTCTTATTTTTAAGCGCTATTTGATGAACATGTTTAATATAGTTATAAAAAGATTTTGAGTGCAACAAACAAATTATGTATCTAGAGATTGACTGAATGCATAGCGTTAGAAAATGACAAGACTCATAACCGATTTTTCGATTTTCTTCCTTCGAAATATTCAATACCAAAATCAAACCAATGTCAAAATTAGTAGCTTAAAAGTAAAATTCGCTCGTCTGTCCTGATCCCATTTGGAGCGCTCTTTTCAGATTAAATCACGTTAATATAGAAGCTATAAAGTAGTGGCTTGAATATCGGATGTTGGTGATTGAATTCATATTTAATGGCACATGCACTGAAACAAATATCTACTATATAAATAAAAAAACAAAATCCATAAAAAACTTTCAGAAAATGCACCTGAGAAAAAATTAGGACACTGTTACTTCAAGTATTGTCGTAGTCTTCATCCCCATCAGCGACCCCGTAATCGCACCTAGCACATGGCTGATTGAGTGTTTGTATCCGACCCTCAGATCTGGTAGTCGTCGGATTAAACTTTATATTTTCTTAATAGTAATGCAATTAATGCAAAGTGGAAGCGAAATAAACAATATTTACGATCACAATCTCGAAGAAGATACAAGTGGGACGGAGGACAAATAGAAATCTCCAAACACGGCTAAGTGATGGGCGCGCGACTGCAAGAATCCGCCTTGTCCTAGTATCAAACCATGGTCATGTCCATTTCCACTTGAGCGCTCTACCAACTGAGCTGAACTGTAGTTAGTCGTCCGTAAAGCAAACTTGTTTTAACAGCTTCCACCTGTCTAACACCAACAAGGGCGAACGACCTGCATTTTAGAAATTTATGATACTGGTAGTATTGCAAAAGTGCAAGTGAGCGGGTTAATATTAAAGAGCGCGTGACGAAGTGAGCCAGCGGATAAGAACGTGTTCTTCAATGGGTGTATGTCTCTCTTGCTTAATGGTATCGGGGGAAGGGGAAGGGTGCTATGCGGAGTCTTGGAGACCCACCTTGCGCAAGTACGCAAGAAACGGATCCAAGACTGCTTACGGTGTGCTTACTCGCGTTTTTCTTTGTGTCATTGGAGAGCTAAGACCAGGCACGATTACGATGCACTTGCAGCGTCAGGCATCTCTAAAAGAGGTGCTGGAGTTTGGCAGTTCAAATCTGAATCTGCTCTTGAACACGCTAAGTCTATTAAACTTTTTGGTTTTCGTTTTGAATAGTGCTTGTTTGCCTAAGGTGTGTGCGGCGCTGATCCGTATCCTCCGGTATCGAACGTCTGCCCACCGACTGTAGCCATGCTAGACATGGGCCCTCCCCTCCGAAATCAGAGACTCGGAACGTTTGGCGCGGTTTCCTTCCTCGTACAAACTCTATAGCCTCCTCATAGTAGCAGTGTTCTTCCAAGCCAACCAGTTTTGTGCAGGTTTCAAGGGTATGATTCTAAGCATCTCATGTCCCGCTGTAGGCCAGCCCGTTGCGCTGCATGCCACGATGGCCAGAAATGTCCTTGATTGTAACTTTGTGGGAATCTCGTCGAAGTTCCCATGCAATTGCACGGATCATTCAGACAGACCTGCTTCGGGTAAACTACTTGCCAAAATTGTCACTGCCACCCCGAGTCAGATTAGCAGTGGACGTTATATTTTCATGATTTATTGAGCAAGCGTCTCTGGGCTTATCAGTAAACAAACAGTAATGCTTGAGGCTCTGCTTCCTACACTTTAAGGTTGTCGGGAACTCTGAGCTTCTCTGTCGACTCAGTCATTTCGCAGTACCTTGTGATTGCAGAGTGGTCGCCCTGAGATGCAGCGTTAGTATGTAAGCTCACCGTCGTTCAGTCGCTCACCATCACACCCACTACTTATAATTGTGTTAGCATGCATGTCCCTGGTGCATGCGGCACTCTTTTGCTCCAACTTGACTGGTTTGAACTGGAGGTAACTGTACTCGCCTTGTGAGGCCGCATCGCGTTTCCAACCGTGCTCTTTCGCTACTTGCGTTTGCTAGTTAAGTCCCCTTTCCCTCTTATGTTAGGGAAAAGAAAGTCTCGCACGCTTTTAATGGCGCCTCGCTCTTGACGCGCACTTCTCTTACAATGTCTCTGTGGCGTAATACGTAATTTTGTTTCCTTAGTGCGCACAACGTACGCGACAACGTAAATCCTAAGCGCATCGACGAAGCTGTTCGCGCGAAACCGCCGACACCTGATAGAGGAGATTGACTTATTAAAGGAAGCAGCATGCGGACCGTAGGCGGCGATTCAGAGAAGCCGTGGTTCTTACATTACAAAACTGCCGACGCCCGTACGTACAGAGTGATTCTCCAATAATAATTAAAAAGAACTGCAAGAACACCATGGGCGGTGGTCAGGAGAGGTGCGGTGGCCGCATTCGAAACCGCCGACGCCAGAACGAACAGACAGCTTCTCCGAAGACATAAAAACTGTGCGCAAGATGCTTACGAATTTCGTCGAAAAAGCACAAAAACACAGGCGATTTAGACGTAATTTTTTTTATTATCAGCACGAGAACTTTCCCCTTTAGTAGAATTGTATAAGCTGCGCCATATGCACGCAGGAGTATTGCATTGTGTGCAGACTTACCGTCTCCTGCTCTACATTCCAACGCGAAAATGTCAGCCCGCGATCGCCTTGTTCGATGTCAGGACGGAGGAGAGTTTTGTAGTTTTGATATACAAAAGCCTGCCCGCGTCCAGCGCTCCCGTGTTTGTGTTATCAGGTTATAAGACATGTGTGACGTTTTAGAATATTTGATTAAATATTGTCTATTCAGTGTGAAGGCAAGGACGATAACTCTGCGAAATGTTCTCTGAGTATTTGCGCTTACGTTTTTTGTGTTTACTGACAATATAGAGCCCCGCCCATGTGGTGTAGTGTGTAGCTCCTGCGATCCTATGTTAATTAGAAACGACTGACGCAATGCGTGCATCACGCCGGCTGCAACACCTGATTTCTATGCAATATGGCTTGGCTAGGAGTCGCACCGCTGCACAACTTTGTTGTAGAAACCTGTGCACACCGGTTCTGTCGAAATCGCATTATGAGCAGCTCACTATTTCTGCCTCTCGTTCATACTATACTAGAAAGCAGTGCAGACATATTCTTGGTTTAAACATGAATTAATAAAGTTTTATACTATTGTCGAAAGTGGTGTATTCGTCTCCTATTTCTTATTATACTTCTCGATAATCTAGCCATTAACAATGAGGAACGTTGACTACTTTTGGAATGAAACGAACAGTTTTGTTTTTAATTCCAGCTCTTTCCACGTTGACGGAATTATAATTCGGACACACCTAGGACTTTTAATCGACAAATATTATCAATGCAAAATGACTGGACCGACCATATATGAAGGAAGTGAAAACATCTACGAGGTTTCAATCGTGAGTATAACTTATATTCAATATTTTGAACAATATGCACTTTAAACGCTATATCAGAGTAGGAGAGACGAAAGTAGGTGAATGGCTAGCGTGCCCGGATTTCACGCAAGAGTGACGAGTTCGAATCTCATCCGTGGTATTTTTTTATTAATATTTAGATAGTTTCTGGATATCTGCAGAAAGAACTCACTAGTTACCTTCATGTTCCGCTTGTGCATAATATTATTCTAGTATTTTCTGGGTGGTCCGCGATTTAGCTACCGTTTCTTATGAAGAGTATGCGCGTGGCTGCAGAAGGGCAGTTTTCCCAGCGCTCTACCTAGCTGTCACGCAGTCATTGACGACACGACACCTGTACCTGCGGTTTTGTTTTGAGCAGAAGTTCGCCCTAAAAGAACTATTAGTATTCTTCTACATCAGCCGTCTGTTTAACTGTCATTTGTGAGAATATTTATGTACATGTTTATTATTTTG
The DNA here is from genome assembly GCA_037355805.1 of Ixodes ricinus. NCBI lineage: Eukaryota > Metazoa > Arthropoda > Arachnida > Ixodida > Ixodidae > Ixodes > Ixodes ricinus. The sequence continues at coordinate 52,672 of JAZHYW010041177.1, read as the reverse complement.
GATGGAGCAAAACTATATTTTACAGCAGAGCAGTTATGCTGTTCAAATTACTGCTTGAAAAGTACTTTTACATAATGTTTGGCAAGGTAATATATCACTAAAAAATTTCGATTTAAATTAGACTATATAAAAACGATCAGCGTCGAGTGCCATTGTATATATTTCAGATGGAAACGTCTCTGTGCACTTTTGTATTTTCTACGTGAAAGAAAAAAATGTAAAATGTTGATGCGATTTTTTATGAGTTCTTCCCCAAGGAAACAAAATTCTACTGCAAGAACCAGTATGGTTATGAAATATGTGAAATGTTGGATCCAATACGTTATCATAAGCTGCTGAAACACAACATATTTTTCAGCATATTGTTTTAATGATGGGCTCAGTTATAAATTTCTCGCAAGCGATAAAGAAATACTGATTTTATATCATCACAGCGCAAAATTAAATCCCCGACAGTTGACATGACATTTGGATTAAACGTGATCCTGGTTTAGTCTACGAGTGCTTTTGTAAGCTCGGTTTAAGATTACTAGTAGCCTACTTTCGATACATCTCTCTCTCTTGTAAATAAAACTACTAAGAAGTGAAACATTCGCTCAAGCCAGTACGAATAAGATCACCGGAGGAAGGGTCACAACCACTCAATGATCCTGCTTAACACATAATCTAGCCTAGTTGTCCAGACACATCTTAAAGGGATGCTGAACCAAACATTTCAGTGTCTATATTAAGTGGCTCACAATCTTTTTACGAGGCAGCAGCCGCCGGTGTGCTCGAGCACACGCAACGAAGTGGACGTCATACTACCCCGTTCAGGCTTCAGATGACAGTGAAATGTGTCGGCTCACAGGAAAAGGAGAATAAAGACAAGCTTTTCACCTCCGCATTGGCGTCTGGTGTAAAAAGTAAGCAAATAATTGGTCTAATACGCGGGTAGCTTTCAGTTGTGGATATGAAAATGTTGTTTCTATTCTCCTCTCGTCCGAAGCCCATACCTTTTACTGTCATCTTAAGCGCGAATGGGGTACTATGACGTTAATCTTGTTGCGTGTGCTCACACACACCAATGGCTGCACGCTTGTGGAAAGAACGTGCGTCACTTATTATGGGCACTAAACTTTTTGGTTAAGTATCGCTTTAATTCCTGTGCTTTGGCTAAACAAAGAACGCGTGACGTCGGATCCATGTTGACCTCTGTCGTGCGAAGTATCCAGTTTTCTTGTATATGGTTGGTGCTTCTTTACATTTTTGGGTCGCTTTGTGGAATGTATGGGTTGAAAGTTGCCTGATATTCCGCCGACTCCTGCTGTTCCCCTCAAAGTCGTCCCCCAAGGTTGATACACTTACGAAGTATTCAAAGGGTATGGAAACAAAAATTGAAATATTCAAATTTCGTTCGGAAATGAGTCAAGCATGACGGATAATAACCGTAAATGATAATCGCACGTTTGTATTTTGAACGACTGGCTATATTTTTCGTTCCAAACGGTGCACTCGAGCGAGCGCCCGAAGAGAAGCGAACGGAGAGCGCGATGCGTCTGGGGATGAACGGCGCAAACAAAAACAAAAAGAAAAGATTCCCGCATTTGTGACGTAGCAAGGCTGGCGGAATTATGAGCTTTGCCCTTGGTGGCGTTGTCAGCGTTGTGGTGGTGTCAATAGCGTCAGCGCGTTACAACATGGCCGTTCGAAGTGCCCGTGGGGTGACGAGCGTGTGGCTGGCCCAAGGAGCACGTAGCTTCCACAGCACTGTCAGCTTAGGGCTGAACGGGGTGGGGAAAGCAACTTTTGTCCGAGTTTTGAGCGATTGGCTAATCTTCTAGGGGGAGAATGGCTGCATCCGGGTGCACAAACGAGGGTCCGAGAAAGAGGGGAGTCCACCCTTTCCGTCTTCTTGGACTGTTTGGTTCAAAGCGCGATTTGTGAGTTGAGGAGGAAAGCTAAGAAGGAAAATGTTGAAATGCCAAAGAGCGGCGCTGCTCCGAAGAATCTGCTACGTCACGACTACGTAGCAAGTTCCCCAACGTTGCAAGATCACCTCCCAAATAGGCTCCGCATGCATCCACCAGGTGCACATTGAAAGATCGTTTATTTAGCTTTTGAATTAGTTTTCTTGTGCCTTTCAACAGAAGACTGGTGTTTTTGAGGTTAGGGTGCAACATGCGACACATTCAAGCTGAAAAATGAGCGCTGAAATTTCGTTTCCCTACCCCTTTAAGAGCATACTGTTATTTTCTTCAAAATGAGTTTCCATCTTTCGTGCATACTTGGCAGGAACAACGTGCCACATACTTTTTGCTTGCGCTTCGTGTTCTATCCACGGTCGTCAAATGTTAGCTGTGTATTTATAATTACATATTTTATCGCCGTGAAAGTATTACTGCATGCTCATTTCAGAAACCAGAAGTGTCTCGATATCTGGCTGTCGTGACCGGAGTCTCCTTCCCAGTCATTTTGTAACTGCTTAGTCCGGTAATTAAACCAGCCTTTTAACAAGCATTCCTTTATGTACTTAGAGTGTTCCAAGAGCCACTGAACGACCCGAGTTCCTTCGGTAGCAAGACTTCCCACCTTCTAACAACTATTGCTGAAAGCACGCGAAAAGGGTAACATTTAAACTGCATTATTTAAATGATACTTGACACAAACTGGCACCTTTCTTCATTAGACATAGTGACAGGAATGTTAGGCAGGAAATAATTTTATTGTTTTAATTATTAGAATGAGTTACTTTAATGTTTTTTTTTCATCTGAATTCTATGAGTATGCATAATAAACAAACATACGTCTTATATGCTTGCTCGTATCAGATTTGTGCCCCCGGCTGGCGACATATTTTTTTTTTGTAAAGAGGTTTGGAATGTTTTTTTACGTACTGTCAGGCAGCAAACTTTGTTAAATTTTATCCTGATTACCTGCTACCAACTCAAACCAAGCTTTATATTTATTGTTAATGAATATGTGTCCTTACGCGGACGTCGAAGCACGCCCTTTCTCGCTGATCTTTGTCACATAAGAAGTCTATTTAATTTCTTAGTGCATGATCATCTTGGCTCAAAGAGGCACGACCTTCATCAGTGTCGTGGTTAGTTTCTTGATATTCAAGCACTTCTTACAGTTTCTATTTGCCGTTTTGCTCTGCTTTCATATATCTCCTTAGATGACCATACTGAAAAAAATTACATAAATTTATTTTTGATATGTTTATTGGACACCTTTTTCATATCGAAACTTATTACCTATTTCTATCAGTTTCATATGTCTCATATCAGTTTAAGCTTTGGAAGGTGTCGCTAGGTTTTATACCAGTTTTATATGTCGCATACCAGTTTCAGCAAGGGTAAGTGTCGCTAGGTACCGCCCAACTCATGCTACAAAAATATCTTCAATTGCTCACGCAACCATGTGGATAGATTACGCATACCAATAGCATCAGATGAACATGTACATTGAGCAATACACATTCACGGATCGCAACAAACATGAATACAACAACAAACTCGATAACTACGTCTAAGCTCTGCGCTTCCGCCTTTTATATTGGTCGTTTTGAAGGTACGAATTTCTCGGTGACTACGTAAGCAATAAATATTAGTCCCAACATGTCGATTTATATTTAGTAATATTATACATCTGACAGTATCTTGAACGGCTCAGAGGATGAATCTCTTAGTAAAAAGTAAACAGGCATGAAGTAATTTTTTGAAAGCCAATAAATCAAGCCGCTTCACTGTGGTTGAAAGCCACCTGTTTGCTTACCCAAGCGGCACGTCGTATACTGAAAAAGAATACATGAATGTATTTCTGATATGTTTATTAGACGCATTTCAAATTCTGATATGAACATCATACAAATTTTCATTTATAATCACATTTGAACTTGTATGCTACATATCAGTTGGCATATGTTGTATATCAGTTCTCATCCCAGGCAGCACACCAATGTTGGACCTACATTGGGCCAACAATGGCAAACACTGGCTCCTGAGGTTGGTCCAACAATGGCATTCTGGTCAAGTGCAACTTCTTTCTAATATTGGCCTAGCCATTGGCACCAACGTTTGGCCATCGTTCAACCAATATTTCAGCCATCATTGGCACCAACAATGGGCCGTCAGGCCAGTCGTTCAACCAATGTTCCAGCCATCATTGGCACCAACCTTGGACCATCGTTTAACCAATGTTCCAGCCATCATTGGCACCAACGTTGGGCCATCGTTCAACCAATGTTCCAGCCATCATTGGCACAAACGTTGGGACATCGTTCGACTAATGTTCCAGCCATCATTGGCACGAATGCAAGGCAATCCTTTAACCGACTTTCCAGCCATCATTGGGCCCACTGTTGAGCCATCGTTAAACCAATATTTCAGCCATCGTTGGCATCCACACTATGCCATTGGCTATGCCAATTTCGGCTTTTACACTAATTCAATGGCTATGCCATCATTTGGTATACTAAGTTCATTGATTGAATAGGCCGTTATTGGCAGTCAAGCTAATTCATTGGCATGTCCCAATGTTAATGCCACATCTTTAATGTTGGCTATGCAATGATGGCATGGCGTTTAAACATAAATTATTCCAACATTGGGTATTAAGAACCCCTGGCCTGTTTTGTTTTTTAGCCCGCTGCAAAAAAAAAGCATTCTGGGCACAAATGGCAAGGTCCTCCTATGCTTTGTCTATGCACTATTTTATCTGGCGTGCAAATGACCAATTCAAGATCAATTACTTTTTCGAAACTTTTCTTGAAAGGGGCTAGGGAGGAGGCTCAGCTGAAGGCTATGCCCTCCCCAAGACCCTCCCAAGACCCCTGGGGAGGGTCCTGGGGCGAGTCCTGGGGCTGGGAGCCATTACGGCTTCCGAACGCCTCTTCCTGCCACCTCCCCTGTCACAAGACCCTGGCAGCCACTTACCACCCATTTTTAAGCTGCGCCCATTCTTCAATTTTTAGCTCCACACTGATGGCATCTACGAAACAATTCAAAGGTCGGAGATCAACGCTTTTAAACCCACATTGGTCTTTGTAAAGCACACTCCCAAGCAGCCCGTTGTGAAAGGGCCAAGGCTCTAGATAAGTTCACTTGTTTCTGTAGCATCGCAATGTTCTGAAGAGCTTGGCTCACAATAGACTAAAAGTTCTTCCGCAACCTCAACCAATTCGGCGTGAAGTCAAGGATGACTGGCCACCATTAGCTCTTTCTGAACTATGTAACTGAATATATCATGCACAAGCAAATGAACAGACGCGATCAAGCCACGAAAGACACTGCTGGCTCACTCGCTCTAGCAGAAGCCTTGCGCGGCATCCCTCTGCTCAAAAATGCTTTCTTAAATGAATCGCTCACGAGCTAGCATCTGGCACCCATGCGAATTATTTGTTAACCCTGAATGGGTATCGTCTGAAAGGTTGGATATCTCAAACTTATTTAAAACGTCCCGAACTGAATTAACTTATTTAATACATGAAGGAAACGCGTAAAGAAAAAAGCAGTCGCAAATGAGTTTTTAGACAGGCAGCAAAACAGACAAAAATATTGTCTTCAAATATCCTAGAAATTTATTACACACAACATGTTCCGTAAAGAAGTAAAAACGTGCAAGCGATCTGGGAAATGTAAGGAACACTGCTAAGCTTTTATACAGCTAGAAAAATTGCAAAGCAAACAGAACCAGGGTAATTCTAGGTCATATTGTCTGTTGTCCAAGCAGTTGGAAAAATATTTTTCCGGAGATTCTACTGACAGACGCCTCTTATTGGCGGTGGCAATCAGTTTATCGAATGATGTTTCATTGACAGATCGTTATATTGACACGCTGTTTCATCAGCAGATTGTTTTACACAATAATATGATTATGTTTTTTTCTGGTAAGAAGTTACCCCAAATTGTCGCCGCAAATGGCATGTAGCGTGGGACACGTGTGGTAACATTCTTGTAATAAGCCGTCGCAGAGCGTCGCCACGAAGCTGCGTGGACGGGTCTGCCGGCCGATGTCACACCCGCGAAAAAGGAAGTGGATATTCTGCCGCCGGCACAATAGCCCTGGGAAACAAATGTCGGCAGTCGCCCCCTATTGGTTCTTGTATAAAACGAATTGTGAAAACAACTATTTGAGGCTGTAGAGTAACTCCCTAGTAAGGTGTCCGTCTGGTTTAATTGTCTATAGCACAAATGCCACATGCAAGGATATATCTGACTGTAAGGAAACCCCTTTCTAGAACAAATAATCAGCAGAGGTCGGGCATACGCAGAAAACGTTGTCTCATGAAACTGGCAACCCACTCGATATCACCCTAAATAGATGCAGTGGAGTGGGACCAAGCTGTGTCCAGTCGCAGCGTGCTCAATTTTATTTTTATTACTGGCATTCGCGTCTTGAGCAGCTGCGATTTCTGGTCGACTCGAGCGACTGACGCTGGAGCCTCTGTCGAGCAGTGCATTGAACGTTGATGACTGGATTGTAACGTCAAGAAGAGGTTCTCTTTCCCCGCCGGTAGCCGCCGCTTGCAGCGCGTTGTCGTAGATGCACACCGGAGCGTCATGTACTGGTGTCCGTTTTTAGGACACTACACTCCGAAATGGACAGGCTGTTGCCACCTGAAGCAGACGTGTGGACCCAACCGCCGACCCTTGGCACAGTTGCGAGCGGATTGATCGACGCCTCCACATCTCCGGCAGCGGATGACTCCTTGTTGGCACTGATGCGATTGAGACATCGGCAAAAGAGAACATGCAACTTCCATTCATGTTGCGGGTCCTGGAAGCCGATTCCTGTAGTAGGCCAGTTAGATCGCCACCGGATGGAGTGTTCAGCGGTAGCTCGACTGGATTGTGGCCATTCCAGATGCCACTGTGGCTGCTTGATCGGGTACGACAGCAGCGGGCATTGCAGCCTCTGCCCTACAGAAATCTATTTTGTTCTTAGCCCGAGACTGAGGCAGGAAAAGAGGAAAGTTTCAAAGTAGAAGAAAAGTTAAAAGTCGAGGACACGTCTCTAACACAGCTAAAGACAAGTTTATTTGGTCACCTTCTTATATACACTCCACGCACTTCACCACAGAACCTTCTCGACCTTCTCGACCTCCAAAGCCAAAAGACGACAAAGGTCTCATCTCTTTCCGCCACAATTGTCAAACGACCTTGAACAATCTTGACGTTTTCCACAAAGCAACACACTCTAGCTCCCTTCCCGGACGACAATTGACCGAACCTTCGCGTACATAGCACACCCTCCCCTCTACTCTCCGGCCCACAATCCCAAAGCATCCTGACAACAAAAGATACCAATCCACGTGATCCCCGCCCGAAGACACAAAGGAGGAAACCATTTACACCCTTTCACATTCAACAACCACTTTACAAAACTCTTAAATCCGCAAGAATGGTTTTGCACTGTTGCTAAGCTGTAACGACACCTGACTAATGCAGTTACCCATTGATTTCATTCTTATTGTTTCTTTAACAACCCTTTTCATGTCGTTTAACTCACTGTGTACTATCTCTGTTTCGGACGAGCGGTATCAGTATTATCTGTTTCGACCAGCATTATCATTTATTACATTCTTGAACATGTTTCGCTATTTCCGAATTAGCCACGTTGTTTTTTTACATTTCTTTTGTGTTCAGTCAATCTGTCATTTATACACCTTGACGTCTGCCCCACATACTAAAAGCCACATTCCAAGGGGATTTCAAATACCACTCAATTATCACACGGAATAGACTTTTCTCGATGCGTTTTTGTGCATTCCTTACATTTTGTGGAAGGGTTTGAGCTTACTCAGCTTGTAATCCGAACTAAAAACCAAATCCACATCGAACTTTTTGGCACAAGCCTTTAAGTTGTGAGAAATGTTGTGATAAAACGGAATTACACTAGTTCTATTTTTGACGTCTGCTTTGGTACCTGTCTTATGTTGATAGAACCATACAGGTAAAGCTCAAGAACACTAGCCCGGAATGCACGTAGTCCGCTACGTTGATGACTACTTGATTATTCACCCTGTAGCCAATAAAGTCGAGGTGATCGTGGCCTCGTTCGAAAGCGCAGGAGGCAAACTAAAATTCAAAAAGGAAGATCCATCCTCGGAAGGGCTACAATTTATAGACCTGCGATTGAAGAAAACCAACGAAGGCGTTTGCTGGGCGTTCAGTCAGCGTTCAGAAAAGCCGGTGCTCCCTTTTAAGAGTGCTCATTCAAGGACTGTTAAGATAGGTATCATCAAGACGTTAATCACATTAGCTAAAACGAAATCCTGTCAGCATTCGGCAACAGATAGCATAAAGAGCCAAACTCGACGACTCCTGAGTTCCGGATATCCGGTGGAACGCCTCGTGTCGGTTTTCAACCAGCTTATTAACCCAAAAGCAACCACAAAAACGCCTTTCAGTCGAAGGATAGCCAGCATACCATACATTCATAATGCTTCCCATCGTATCCGATCCATTGCTTCACGCTATGACACGAAAGTTGTCTTTTCCAGTAGATTCAAATTGGCAAGCATGTGCAACATGATCAACCGGCAAGAAGCCAAGCCGGCTTGCGAAAAAAAGCACGCCACGCTTTTCCGGGCCTGCTGCACAGAAAACGTTTACTCTATCCCCCTCAAATGCGGAGCCGAGTACATAGGACAGACCGGCCGATGCATCAATGACCGCTTACGAGAGCACGAAAACGAAGCCACTTCAAGAACTGACAACCCCATTCATCCGATCGCGGTTCACGCGAACGAATGCATTGGATGCGCGCCTGACTTCGCAGGAACCAAGGCAAAAGGGCGACACCGCAATCGCCACGGACGTGAAATCATCGAATCCTTTCTCATCCAGAACGCAGAAAACAACGTTTCATCGGCCTCAGTAACCTTATCAAGACGGGAATTAGAATTCATCAGGCCTGAACTTGTAAAATATCGCAACTCCCCATAAATACACACCATCACGGTAGTTCTGCCCGTGCCTCGTGGTTCCCCCTTTCCATCTCCCAGCTTCCCCTTATCACCTTTCCGTCTCCAGTTTTCCTCCGTCCCCATATCACCCTTTCCATCTCCCAGTTAGCCTTTCCCCTTATCACCCTATCTTGGTCGGGGTCTCGTTCAGGGTGCAATGTCTCTGCCCAAAATAAACGTCGTTGCTAAATGAAAGAAAGTGGTTGTCCTGTGCTTGTCCTCCGTGTTTTATTCTTTCAATTTTATGTACTCATGTTCAACCCGCTCGCCTTTACCAGTTGGTTCTCCTTTACATGAATTTTACGGATGACTGCTTCCCTACGAATTCATCCTCATAACCAGCACCGTTTAGCCTTCTCCACTGTCTTTCTACTGATTCAGCCAAGAAATGTGTACATTTCTTGCATTTCTTTTCTGCCTCAGTCTCGGGCTAAGGACAAAATGGGTAACCTCCACCAGCTCACCTGCGCACTCACTGCATTATCAGAAATCTATGTTGCCTCGTGCACAGAAGACTAGGTCACTGGCCACCTGGTGGCTTCCTATGGGTGGCAGTTTGTACTGAAACCGCTGCGAGGCACGCTCCATAAGACCATCCGCTGTATTAGCAAACTAGCCTAAGCCGCCGTTTTGTCCAGCTCGCTCAAATTTGCGTACTGCGTGCATTCCACCACATCCTGCAACTGGGGATGCATTTGGTGTTGCACGCCGCACGTTTTTTTTGTTTCTTTTTTTAGTCGGGCACCTTTTTCTTTTTTTCTAGAAAAGGTTGACAATTTTGTAAATGAAAATCGTGAGGTTCTCTTAGGGGTGCTGAGTGTGGTGGGTCAACTCAGCTTTTGGACGTCGCTTGGCGACGATTTGCGCAAACTCGGCACGAATTGCAGCCGCGAATTTATTACAACTTCCGAAGTTACCAATAAAACGCAACCATAACATGGCGTTCTCTTTCCGTGCGGCCAGCATGATCTAGCTTGGCAGTCTTCAGTGGAGACTTCCGTAATTAAGCAAAAGGTTTCGAGCATTTTGATGCATTCTTTGGGCAAATTTCGATCACTGAAGCCTGAAAACTTCGGCAACTGCGCAGCAATTCTTTGCAGAGGTCCACCAGACGGGTGGACTGCAACCAAGGTTACCTCGCGTTCGTTGGCGGAGGCACTGCAGCTCTCAGAACGAGTAGGGGCACTTGAGTAGAAGCTTGCTCCCGCTAGATCGTGGATCCGTCGGTTTCTTTTAGAAGGTGGACTATGAATTCATTGGGTACTTGCACGTTGTCCATCCTCAATCCCAGTCTAGCCCGTATTTGCTAGGATGGAACCGTCACTAACCGATCGCAATCCAAACCTAACTGTCCGTTTTGGTCCGTCGTCGTCCTTTGTTGCTATCTCCTTTTCTCCCCTGTGGCCATATCGGCCTACACGGGGCGAGTGAGCCTGGCATGGCCATATTGGCCTCTACGGGCACGTGCGTCTGACATAGTCCATTGCAACACACTCCTCACAAAATAACTGTAACCCTCTTTATTTTTCAAGTGCCGGAAAAGCGTTGTGCTTCAAGACAAATTTGTTGAACTGACTTTCGTTAACATGTTTCACATAAAAGTGTGTTCAATTAAACAGAGTTTAGGGAAATGTCCCGGCCTAATATGAGACAGCCCACACGACCTACCTTCGTACCAGCTTGTGCAATTTTGATGTCGATCTCAAGAAGGAAAAAGAATGAAGGATTGAGTGACGCGGTGACGTTCTGAAAAAGTGCAGAGGGCCCATGCAAGAGTACAGATATTTAACACGAGCGGCTGTTGTGTTCATCTTTGATGAAAGTCAGTTTACTGCGGTTTAAGTAACAAACTCAAATAGAGTGGCCATTGTTTTTACATTCACATATTCTCAACCAGCTCTGCACTAAACTTTTTTGAGGCGGTATGGGTTACGGTATCTCGCCCAGAAAGAAAAAAAACAAGAAAAAAACGTTTCGTATAATGGCTTGCTAACACTAGCGTTGAAGATGTAAATATTTTCTAATCAAATATTTATATACCGCCGAACAATCTAAGTATAGAGAAGTAAAAACCCCGCCACCTCCCCCCCCCCCCCTATTGCACAGGACCATGGCGTGTGCCTTCTTTTTCTTTTTTTGCGTCGCGTATCTACATGTGATCATCATAGATACGGTAAGCCGTCACTAATCTAAACCATACATTGTTAAGACTTCTCAAGTGTGACTAAGAGATTTAGTTGTCCATAGGTAGAATAATATAAAGTTGTGTTGGGCTGGACGCGGCCTCTCGGTTTTGTGTTTGGTACATCTCCACTAATGTGTTTTCCAACTGTATTGGTATATACTTTTCTTTAGGTGGATGCTCTAACCTACACAAGTTTACACAAAGATGTGTTCAACAAATCGTCGCTGATGATATCCTTTTCGATGCATACGTACATGTTCACCAGAAAACATGTTACTGGAGGCTTTGGCATGGGTACTCCTTGCATCAGAGGCTTCCCGTCGAACATACCCACGGTATGATACACGGATAGGATGAGGCTCTTTAAACTATATTCTACAACACCTCGAGTCTGTTCAAAAGAGCTGACGTCTGATGATACAAAAGCTGCCACATGGTGCAGCGCTACCGTTGCCACCCAGAGAAATGGCAGGAACAAGAGAACGTACAGGACGATTTTAGAAACGCTTGTCAGATCGTTCTTGCTACACGTACGCTTGCCACAAGAAACACTTAATATCGTTTTGATTCCTTCTAAAACGGCTATTTCTGAAAATTACTAACATTTGGTATAACTAGTTTATAATTACTTTTTTGTGATTAAAGTTTTTCTTGAATAATCCTAAATTATGGTTTCAATGAGAAACTAGCCGGGCATAATCGAAAAAGAAAACATACCAAGTCATTTTAGTAATATATATAGTACGTAGAATATTAAACGATGTTTCAATAAAACGCTAAGTGTGAAAGCGTTTCTTAGTGTCTTTTTTCTGATGCAACGAACATTTGCGTGGCCGGTCGTGCCCCCATGGCGGAGCGCGGAACGCACTTGTGCCACACTTTCTTCTTTCTGCGAGGGAGGATATTCTCAAGATGTATTGAAGGAGGAAACTTCTACAGACCGTAATTATATGTCTTTCATATATACACTTCAAAATATATTCAGTGGTGCGGCATTTTTGTCACGTTTAAGTGATGATGGTTACGGGAAAAAATTTTAAAAAAAGAGTAACAGCAACATTCTTGAGAAAATCGGTCGCGAGGGCGGAGCACGGCAGGAACCAACACATGGCAGTCCCAACACGACGCACTCTTACCGCCAGATCTCGGAGGACGACGAGCCGCAACGCTCGGCAATGGGCGCTCAGTCAGTGCGAGGCGTCCACCACGCGTTTCTGCGACAAGCATCCCCAGAAGAAGCGCCCTGCACCGGCACCCATATAATCCCATCAAGTGACGATGGTCCGTAAAGCGCCGGGAAAATGAAAGCGAGAACTGAAACGGCATTATTTATAATCGTGACTCTAATACAGACTTGGGCTTATCTTAATTACATTGCTCGAGATGTATTTAAGATAACTTTGGCACTACTTCGGTATCTTGCATACATATTACCTACAGAGAATTTGCTACTCTATCTGAATTTTACTTATTATTTTACTTCTTGCACTCATCATCTCAAATACATTTTTACAACTCGAAAATATTTGTCTTGAGAACAGTCTACGAAACTATGAATCGCGAGCCGTCGGGGCAAAGCTGTACCGATTGCCGATTTGTAGGCAAGCGACTAAATTTGGTTTAAAAGTATTGAATTATATTACGTGATTACTTGAGAGAAACAGTGTTTGGACAATACTTCAAAAACGAACCGTTACATTTTCGATTATTTTTATTGCATTAAAAGCTTTGCGCCATTATCACCTAAAACATTGAGAAAATGGGATAAAATAAAATAGCTCACCTCTCGAAAAAGATTATCTGCATGAAACTAAATAGAGAAATGAATATAAGTACGAACTCCGCTCCAAGATATCCCATAAAGGTGTTGACGAATTTCTCCCAGGATTAAAAACGTGCCTATTGTAAGAGAAACACAATTTCTTCATCACCTCTATATCTATCCTTTCATGATACCAAGGTTGAGGGGTATTTTTGTTTTGCTTTTTTATACGTCGGTCAGGCACGAGCGAGCGCAAATATTATTTTGATGTAAGAACGCAGATTCAGTTAGCTTTATCGTGCTACGCTCACCTAGATTCAGCTCCGTAAAAATCACTTTTGTACTCATCGCGACGTGTCTTTTCCTCCAGATATGCAGAAATAAGCTTCTTCTCTCTTCTATTGGCGCACCTTCTGCCGAAAGATGTGTATTCTTGTGCAAAGACAAGTACTTAACACAGATTTGGCAAAGAGCTACGTTTTTTTCATACCTTAGCATTTGTAATATCAGGATTTAGTTATCTTGTTAATACACTAGTGTAATATGCTTTGAGACGGATTTGGATAGAAGAGTTTGTAAAAATATGTTTTACATTATCCATGGGAGTTCCCACTAGAAGCTTTTGTAGAGAACTGGAACTTGAAAATCTGAGCCCCAGACTTAGCAATTTACTTTGTGAACTGTCCAGAAAAGAGGCTGCTTCCATTATTAGAGCTCGGTAACAACATATTTATATTTTTTTACGGTTTCGAGCGTTTAGAAACTGATAACGTGAACATACCGCAGCAGGTTTTGCTCGGAATGTAATGACTACATGTTTGAGTCATCGTAAAGTAGAAATCAGAAGAAAATGGGGAAGGGGGATTAGTAGTGGTTACAAGTAGTTTATGACTTTTAAAATTAATGAATTTACTCGTTTTATCACTGCATAATAAAAGCAATTAAACCAATACACAATTACTTCAAAACGTAATCGATTAGAAGTAATTTGATTACACATATTGAGTGCCGTACAAGTCTGCAGTGAAGGCGCAAGACTCAATCCAGCGCAAGAACATCGCTTATTTTGCGTTCGATCTTTCTGAAATCGATGTAATTATCATAAAGGACCAAACTTGAAAAGCTCACAAAACCTCAACGTTCACATTATTGTCACTAATAGGAGCACAGTTCTGATAGCTTTTGAGGGCACAACGAAGCCAATGCAAGCGCCCTTGTGCAGGCTTACAGGTGGTGTTCACGAGCAACGCCCTAACCCTACCATATTCTTCAACTGCCATATCATTGAACACCGCACTGTCCTATACCCCAGCGAGTAGTGCTACTGTGGGATCTGTGGCCAGAAACACGAAGAAGATGAAGAGGGCACAAGGCCACACAAGAGCAGGAACTGCGTCGGAAACTATCCACCCATGAACAGATTGTGTTCAGAAAGAGCAATTCCACCCCAGGTGTATAAGACATCACCACCCACGAAGTGTTAACAAAAAACAACACCCAGCAAAGGACGAAGAACAGGAATGTCCTAAGCTGCCTCAGAAGGGCAAGTAACACAACCAACCAGAAACTGCCTATGTGTTGGCCTAGCGAATGGAAACAACAAACCGTGATCACCCTGGAAGACCACGTTTAATTGTTAATAAGAATGTTAGTGAGAGTGTCGACGTCCGCTGTTCTGTGAGGCAAGGTTGCCCACTGTCGCCCTTGCTTTTTGCTATTTATTTAGAACCCTTTTGTTTGCGACTTATTCAAGACGAAAGAATTAATGGTTTTAGAATCCAGTCAAGCGAGGTGAAAGTTCTGGCGTACGCGGACGACGTTGCTGTTTTTTGTGCTGATCGAGATAGCGTGCGCGAGGTGGTCACTGTTGCATCTTCTTTTTGCGAAAAATCGGGTAGTTTGATCAATTGGGGTAAATGTGCTGGTTTTTGGCATGGTAACTGGGACGCGACACCTAGTGTTTTTTTAAACATTCAGTGGACGGCCTTGCCAGGCAAGTATCTTGGTGTGCCGCTCGAATATTATCGAGACAGCTCGCGGTATTGGAACGAGGAGACGGAGAAGGTCCGGACAAAAGCGGAAGGTTGGAAGGGTCGTGAACTCTCTATGTTTGCACGGGCTACAGTATGTAACATTTTTTTGATAGCGAAAGTGTGGTATGTGTTGCAAGCGCTGGCTATGTCGCGTCTTAACGTGCAAAAGATACATAGAGTATTTGCAGTTTTTATTTGGGGATCAATTTGGGAGCGCTCTTCCCGAACGAATTTGTTCCGCTCAGTGAGAAGCGGTGGGTTAGGACTGTCTCACCTGTTTATCCGACAAATTGTGTCTCGGTTTATTTTTCTTCGTGATCAAAATGATGGGTTTTTGCGCACAGTTATCCAAGTGAGACTGCGAAATATTCTACCAGAGTTTGTGGTGTCGTCGAGCACCGAAGCGAGTGGCAGTGTCCGTGGTTACATGCGAGAAGTTCTGCTATCTTTTAAGATGTTGAAGGTGCGCTTTTCTTTAGAATACCTGAGTAATGTTACGCGAAAAAAGTTGTATAAAGATTTAGTTGATGTCTTATTGCCCGTACCACTTTACAGATCTCTGTATTCGCAGGGAACGGGTCAGGATGTACTAAAAAGAGTTAAAAGAATGCCGATAAAACCAGCGGTTAAATCCTTTTTCTTTGGACTACACAGCGGCACGCTCCCTGTGAAGTCGTGGCTCGAGAGTAGGGGGATATTTGTACCATGGACAACCAACTGCCTGCTTTGTAAAAGACCAGAGACCATAGAACATGTCTTCATCGAATGCTGGGACGCGGTTTTCTATTGGGACATTCTCCAGCGCACACTAAAAAAGGACCTTCCTTTAACCCCGTTTGGTATTCGGTTTTTGCCCATGGAAAATGAAGGTGGGGTTCCGTATGACATGATTATGGTACTCGGTCTTCACAGTATTTGGAAAACGAGAATGGCTGTGCGCCATGCGGACGTCGATGTACGGTCAGTGCGAGAAAACTTTATTGAGAGCGTTGCTTACATTCGAACAGTTCTTGCGGCACAGCCTGAACCCCTGACTGGTTGCCGCTTCTAAAAAAGCTGGTGTGCCTTAAACGATTTTAAATGTAACCGCGCTGGTTTAGCGTAGGTTGTCGGTTTCTCTTTAACATTCTCATGTGTGTAAATAGTTCAATTGTCAAAACAGGCAATAAAGTAAAAAAATCAGCAGAACCCATCCTTTGGGAATGATTATCTACGTTAATGCGAATAGCATCAAACGGTGCGGAGTTATGCGCGTTCGTCAGGTGGCCGGCACACTCTAGATACGCCAGCCCACTCTTGAGGCGATTCTAAATTTGTTGACACTTTCACAGCCCTGCGCACGATCTCCGCAGCCCAGCACGTGCGTTTGTGTCACTTAGAAGGCGAGCAAAGCACGCGCCATACGCACAAACACTCAAAATGGTACCGACCAGACTTTCTGGCGTCTCAGCTTAGTCTCAACCAACGGTACTTAAACGGTTGTTTATATCTTTACCATAGGACGCGCTTACAGCGCTGTCACAGCTACCGGTGCGCGCGTGTTCCATGCACGAGGGCTCATTCCGCTCTCGTGAGGCTGAGCACGGCCGCTACATCACCCTCTCCCGAGCGCGGGAGAGGGTGAGCTAGCGGCCGTGCTCAGCCTCACGAGAGCGGAATGAGCCTCGTGCATGGAACGCGCGCGCACCGGTAGCTGTGACAGCGCTGTAAAGCGCGTCCTATGGTAAAGATATAAACAACCGTTTAGAGTGCGTTGAATGACTGCCTTCATAGCTCTGTGGTTAGCGCGTCTGCCTGCTGATCAAAGGGTCAACGGTTCGAATCCCAGCCGGCGCCGGTCTTTTTTATTTATTTATCGACCCGCGGCGTAAGAGGTTAGATAGCCAGATAGATAGATAGATAGATAGATACATAGACGAAAAGTGCGTGAAGTATCCAAAGAATGCTATTCGCATTAAAAGCTCTCGTGGCCTAACGGTTATCGCGCCGTGCCTTCCACGCGGAAAGCTAGGGTTCGATTCCTGGCCGCGGTGACGCATTTTTGTTGACTCTGACGTAAAGTTCTGGTAAATTCGAGAACCGTGTTGCTTGTTCGAGGTCAGAATGTTCCACACGCAGAACCTTCTACGCCGAATCTTCCAGAACCCCACGCGTGTACATAAGGGGCTCCGCGTGGCGAGCCGGAGTCAGTTTCGCCTCAGCGTTCGAACCTGCTGCTTCGCCGACTTTCGACGCCCGCGACGCTCTGCTGTTATCTTTCTTTCTCCTTTTATTTTTGGGCACAAGTTCGCCCCATTAAACATTCAGTTTACTCAGTCATTCGCCGCCTCATCACTTGTCATTCGTGACATTTTGGTGGAGGTGCGGGGTAGTGCATTCTATGCCCGTTGAGCGTACCCCTCCGAAGACATCGCCGGCCAAGCGACGTGCTCAGCCCCGGAAGGCTACCCTTCGTCGAAGACGCCGAAGCCCGAAGAAGCCGTCGTACCAGAGGTCAGTCCCCCGAACTTGGTCTCTTGCCCGAGAAACGGAAGAACAAGATCCCGACCATGAACCCCCCGCCCGTCGTCGTCCTGCCCGTCGCTCCGCGGACACCTGCTCCCTTCCACGGCGAGCAATACGAAGACGTCGAAGACTGGATTGACCAGTATGAACGCGTTGCCCGCCACAATGGCTGGACCAACGAGCAGCACCTACAGAACGTCTATTTTTCGCTTGAGGGGACCGCCAAGCACTGGTATGAGAACCATGAGTCCTCTTTGACGTCGTGGGACATTTTCAAGACCGATCTGAAGGCTACATTCATCAACCACCACCGCCGAGAGAGAGCCGAGGACCTACTGCGAACCAGAACCCAGGGCCCCAACGAGAGCGTCACCGGCTTCGTAGAGGACGTTCTGCGCCTGAGTGCCCGCGCCGACCCTCGAGCTACCGAAGAGAAGAAGCTACGAATTCTCATGCGCGGGGTGAGAGACGACATTTTCGGAGGCCTCGTCCGCAACCCGCCGGCAACCGTCGACGCCTTCGTCACCGAGGCAACAAACATCGAGCGCGCCCTCCAAGCGCGCGCTTCCCACTACCAGCGGCATCCAAGCGTCACTGCAACCGCTCTGCTTAGCGGCGAAAACGCTCCTGGTACGGACATCCGCGAAATCATCCGGGAGGTCGTCCGGGAGGAAATCCGCCGGTTGCTGCCAGCCGCAAGCCGACCAGCGGCACTCTCCATCACCGAGGCTGTGCGCGAGGAAGTACAACGGGCGGTCCACCATGAAGTTCCCATCAACACGGCGACACCGGAGGAACCGACGCTAAGCTACGCCGCAATGGTCCGACGAGCCCCACCAGTCCCGCATCCGTACATGGCGCCTCCCCGACGTGAGCCTCCAGCGCCGCAGTATTCCCGACGCCAAGAAGATCGGGCGCACATCCGCCCAGAACAAGCTGCGCCGCGAAAGACCGACGTGTGGAGGACGGCCGATCGACGCCCGTTGTGCTATCACTGCGGTGAAGCCGGCCACATTTACCGTCGATGCCCCTACAGACAACTAGGGCTGCGCGGGTTCCACCCGAATGACCCGCGCCCAAGGTACGACGAACGCCCTCGCGACATCGAGGAGTACCTCCGACGCTCGCCCTCCCCAGTCTCGTCTCTCCGCCGTGAAGCCCGCTCCCCATCGCCACGACGTTCAGCGTCCCCAGCGCCACGGCCCCGCCGAGAGAGCCTGTCTCCCCTGCGTCGCCGGGAAAACTAAGTGCGGCAACGCCTGGAGGTGACGTTGCCGAAAACGACGGAAGCAAACAGCCTCCAAGAACGCCGGAGCGCTCCCACTCTCCCGACGCTACGCATCACAACGACGCCCCTGCATCGGTGTCCAACAATCTAAACGTTATTATCGACGGCCACGACGCATCGGCACTCGTGGACACCGGAGCAGACTACTCAGTCTTGAGTGGGAGGCTCTCCCGCCGCCTTCGAAAAGTCATGACGCCGTGGAATGGACCTCAAATACGAACCGCCGGAGGACACCTCATTACACCAGTCGGAAGATGCACTGCTCGCGTCGAGATCCACGGTGAGACGTGCCCTGTGAAATTCGTCATTCTGCAAGACTGCTCGAGGGACGTTATTCTCGGAATGGACTTTCTCTGCGAGTATGGCGCCGTCATCGACCTCGGAGCAAACTGGTTGACCCTACGAAAACCTGGCCCACCACCGGAGGAACCCAAAGCGACGTCATCTGCGGTCCGAGTCCTCGCAAGCCACGTGAACTTGCCACCGCGGTCAAGTGTTTTCTTGCCCGTCGGGATCACCGAAGCTTTCTGCGGCGAAGTTCTGCTCGAGGGAGCCTCCAGTTGCTTCTAGAAAGAGGAATAGGCGTCGCAAGAGGAGTAGCTGAACTTCAGGATGGCCGCACTGTGGTCCTCGTGACGAACTTCCGAAACGAAGCGCAACACCTCACGAAAGGTGCAGCCGTTGGCCACGTCGAAGGACTCCGAAACTCCGCCGAGATCGCCGTCATTACTGACGAACCCCCGCCACCTCAGCAAGACAGTACGTCGCCGGCGCAGCTCGACATTGACCCTAAGCTTCCGGGCCCGAAACGACGGCAGCTGATTGACGTCCTCGCCGAATACCGCGACTGCTTTTCGACGTCGTCGAAGGTGCGTCAAACCGCCGTTGCGAAGCACCGCATCGTTACCGAGAACGACGCGCGCCCTGTGCATCGATCTCCATACAGAGTCTCCGTTAAAGAAAGGCAGGTGATCCAGGAGCAAGTTCAAGAGATGCTGAACGACGACATAATCCAACCTTCAAGCAGTCCATGGGCCTCTCCAGTCGTACTGGTTAAGAAGAAGGACGGGACGCTTAGGTTCTGCGTCGACTACCGGCAGCTGAACGCAGTGACGAAGAAGGACGTCTATCCACTCCCCCGCATCGACGACACGTTAGACCGGCTGCGCCACTCTCGATACTTTTCATCGATGGACCTGAAGAGCGGCTACTGGCAGATCGAAGTCGACGAACGGGACCGAGAGAAGACAGCCTTCGTCACGCCGGATGGACTGTACGAGTTCAAGGTGATGCCCTTCGGACTATGCACGGCGCCAGCAACTTTCCAGCGTGTCATGGACACCGTATTGGCAGGACTGAAGTGGCAGAGCTGTCTCGTCTACCTCGACGACGTCGTAGTGTTTTCCGGCGACTTCGACGAGCACTTGCGACGACTCCGAGCTGTTCTCCGAGCCATACGGACCGCCGGACTCACCCTCAAGCCGTCAAAGTGTCGGTTCGCCTATGACGAACTGAAGTTCCTAGGTCACGTGGTTAGTAACGAAGGCATTCGCCCAGACCCAGAGAAGACTCGCGCCGTCGCAGAATTTCCAGCGCCAAGAGACAAGAAGGCCGTGCGAAGGTTCCTTGGACTATGTGCCTACTATCGGCGCTTCGTTCGAGATTTCGCAAGAATTTCCGCACCGCTCACAAACCTCACGAAGGACGCCGAGAAGTTCGAATGGGCCAAGGAGCAGCAGCAGGCATTCGACGAGTTGAAACGACGACTGCAGACTCCTCCTGTTCTTGGACATTTCGACCAGGATGCGGAAACCGAGATCCACACGGACGCAAGTAACGCAGGACTTGGCGCGGTACTGGTTCAAGTACAAGAAGGCACCGAGCGAGTCATCGCCTACGCAAGTCGGACATTGTCCAAGGCGGAGAGAAATTACTCCACGACTGAGAAAGAATGCCTTGCGGTCGTCTGGGCAATCACGAAGTTTCGTCCGTACTTATACGGGAGCCCGTTCCGCGTAGTCACGGACCACCACTCGCTCTGCTGGCTTGCGAACCTCAAGGACCCGTCAGGACGGCTCGCTCGATGGAGTCTAAGACTACAAGAGTTCAACATGACCGTGGTCTACAAGTCAGGCCGCAAGCACAGCGACGCCGACTGCCTATCCAGAGCTCCCGTCGAAACACCTTCCGGCAGCAGCAACGACGATGACGACGAGTGTTTCCTGGGTGCGGTGAACACCGACGACATGGCCCGACGTCAACGAGACGATCCTGAGCTGCGCGCACTAATAGAGCACCTGGAAGGGCGCGGGAGTGCCATGCCACGTGTTTTTTCACGAGCCCTGCCGACCTTCGCCATTCGACAAGGTGTACTCTACAAAGAGAACTTCGGGAACAACAACTCGCCGTGGCTGCTGGTAATCCCGACCGACCTTCGGAAGGAGATCTTTCAAGCCTGCCACGACGACCCGACGTCCGGACACCTTGGTTACAGCCGGACACTGGCCCGTATTCGTGAAAAGTATTACTGGCCCAAGCTCCCCAAAACCGTCCACCTATACACACGATCATGCCATGAATGCCAGCGACGCAAGAAACCTCCGACGAGGCCGGCCGGACTCTTGCAGCCAATTCCTCCGCCAACAGCACCCTTCCAGCAGATCGGAATGGATCTACTTGGCCCTTTTCCGCCGTCGACGTCGGGAAATCGCTGGATCATCGTCGCCACAGATTATCTCACGCGGTACGCCGAAACGAAAGCCCTTCCTTCCGGAACTGCTGTGGAAGTTGCCAAGTTTTTTATTGAATCCATCGTCCTCCGGCACGGCGCTCCCGAAGTCCTGATCTCAGACCGTGGATCCTCGTTCATGGCCCAGCTGACACAAGAAGTCCTTCGACTCAGCCACACCAGCCATCGTCGCACCACGGCGTACCACCCGCAGACCAACGGTCTGACGGAAAGACTCAACAAGACCATCGCCGACATGATTTCCATGTACGTCGACGTGGAGCACAAGACATGGGACGAGGTGTTGCCGTACGTCACCTTTGCCTACAACACGGCCGTGCAAGAGACCACCGGGGTTACACCCTTTCAACTGGTTCATGGTCGCAAAGTGACGACAATGCTGGACGCGATGTTACCCCACGAACCGGCTGTCGACGGAAGCGATGACGCCCATGTGGTTGCCCAACGGGCAGAAGAAGTCCGTCAGCTCGCCAGACTCCGATTTCAAGCTCAACAACGTATCGACACTGGCCGCTACAACCTTCGTCGTCGGGACGTCCACTTCCAGCCCGGAGACAGGGTGTGGGTGTGGACACCGATCCGCCGCCGTGGTCTCAGCGAGAAACTCCTGAAGCGCTACTTTGGACCTTACAAAGTGCTTCGTCGACTCGGGGATCTGAACTACGAGGTGATGCCCGACGGAACAAGAACATCATCACGCCGCCCACCACGACCTGAAGTCGTCCACCGTCGTGCGCCTGAAGCCGTACTACGCTTGATAGGACTGTGGACCTTATGTGTTCCAAATGACTCTTTAGTTTACCGCCCTTTTTATTTGCTTTGTTTTGTTTTGTGTTGCATCGGGGCGATGCACTTTTTAAAGGGGGAGTAATGCCGCGAGCGCAGCTGACCAAGCAGGCAGCGCGCTCGTGGCCCAGCGGTTATCGCGCGTGCCTTCCACGCGGAAAGCTAGGGTTCGATTCCTGGCCGCGGGGATGTATTTTTGTTGACTCTGACGTAAACGTTCTGGTAAATTCGAGAACCGTGTTGCTTGTTCGAGGTCAGAATGTTCTACACGCAGAACCTTCTACGCCGAATCTTCCAGAACCCCACGCGTGTACATAAGGGGCTCCGCGTGGCGAGCCGGAGTCAGTTTCGCCTCAGCGTTCGATCCTGCTGCCTCGCCGATTTCGACGCCCGCGACGCTCCATTGTTATCTTACTTTTTCCTTTTATTTTTGGGCACAAGTTCGCCCCATTAAACATTCAGTTTACTCAGTCATTCGCCGCCTCATCACTTGTCATTCGTGACAATATTGAAGCAACCCACATCGAAGCTCCCTTAAAGGGTTACTCCACAGATTTTAAACTACAACAACTAACCATATTTTCTGACTCCACGCCCTTTAGCTTTTCGGGTATGCTACTTAGTATCGCAAAATTCGAAATAGTTATTGTGATATTTGATAATAAAAAAATTGCAAAATACAACATTTCAATATACTCGCACTTTTCAGTGCTCTGACGTCAGTGGCAGGCTGGCTTACCAGTCGAGCAAGCAGTCTAAAAAATGGAATATGCCAATCATTTGTACCATCCTGAATCGCGGGTACTGGAGCGAGCTTCTAAAGCATTCCTTTGACACCATGAAACCGCTTTGAATCAGTTAAGAACAAATTATACAGTCCAAAAAGATAACTCCTGCCCTCCACTGACGTCCCTTTTTCGTTGTTGAGAGTTAAAACTCTCACTTTGAAAAATACTGTGAGGATCAAAACTGTAAGTTCAATAACTTCGCGAAAAAACAATAATTTGACCTAATATTTCGGATACTATTTTAGCGATGTTTAATGGTGTGTTTACCAAAATTTCCAGCAAATCGGAGACAATGAAAACCCGTGAATATTCCTTAAGTATAAGATAACTGATCCAGGACATGGCCCTGGCAAAAAAAAAAACTACACCAGGACCAAATAAGATCACTCTGACTGCACTGCGTAACCTAAAAGAGAAGGGCAAAAAGCAACTGGTGCAAACCTTCACCCACATAAGGGAGGGTGGGGAAATTTAAAGTTAATGAAATCACTTGTAATTGAACCACATTCTGAAGCTCAACAATCTATTAAATGCGCTGCGAAATTGCATGTCAATATCGCTTAACATCTTGCATGTGCAAAATCATGAAATGGAAGATGCTAAACAAACGTTTCTTCCCGGCTTCGCGGATGTGCCGTTCGTGATTTGCAGGCGCTACTGGCGATTGTTAAAATTAATAAATGTCACTTTCTGAGCTTTACATAAGGTATGAGGAGCCTCAGGCGACACCGGTTTGCTGTATCGCACTATGTTTTGACCGTTTTCAAAAGGTGGAATTTGATCCCTCCGATTTTAATTAAAGTTTTAGGTAAGTGTCAGCAATGCATACAAGCACAACTACAAATAAAGTGCAATTACTACCAAGCTTATTTTATTTGGTGGCCCCGGTTTTCTCTCTAATGAAGATAATGTAGATTTTATAAAAATATTTTACAGGATGACAATCAATACCACTTACGCGTAGGAAGGCGAAATTATTATCCTCACGCGGGACATTTTTTTTAAATGTTTTTACACAAATTAAAGCTTTCGGCGGCGTATAGGACGACATCGAGGACGATATCTTAGAGATCGACGCCAAAGAAGCGTCTAGGTCTAGGACGACCTCTAGGACGACGTCCAGGAGGACGTCAAGGACGGCGTCTAGGACGACGCCGAGGACGATCTCTAGGAAAACATCAAGGACGACGCGTAGGACGACGTCAAGATTGGCATCTAGGATGACTTTGAGGATGATGTCCTAGAGGACGACATCAAGAACGAAGTCTAGGACGACCACTAGAACGTACGTAAGAACGACGTCTAGGTGACGTCTAGGACGACCTCGAGAACGACTCATGATGTAGGACAATTAAGGAGGCTGTGGCGTATCTGATTGGGCGGCTACGTTTGCCTGCGGAAGCCGCCGTAGATGTAGACGCTGCTTCCGATGTCAAGGCTCTAGATGTAGACGCGGTCGCCTCACAGTCCATTGCACGAACCACACAACGAGCACAGATAAAGTCCGAAGCACCCCTTTGCACAAGGCACTCCAGCGGGGATATCACGCTCCTTCACTTGAGCGTGAGCATAACCGGGGCGTGATTGATGACGTATTTTAATGGCAAACTTTCGGGCACAACGACGCCGCTTTTAGAGGTCTAGGACGACCTCAAGGAAGACGCAAAGAACAATGTTGCCCTGAGCATACGATTGAGCGGCGCGTGCCACTTAATCGTATTTTTGTGGCCGTAACGCCACTTTTTCGCTCAATAAGACAAGTAATGAAATCGCCTGAAAAATTTGCAAGGTCGCTTTGGCTCGCAAGAGGCAATACTGCTTGTATGTGTTCTTTCTACCTGAAACTCTACGTACATTTATCTATTTACTTACAATAGTATTACGCAGTGGTTTCCGTTACGCATAGATTAGTCATTTAAACCATACATGCCAAAAGGTGGAAATATAGAACCTATTTAAAATATTACTGCCGAATTTAACATGGGAGCGCGTAGTTTGCGGCCAGGTTCTAGACAAATATAGCTACTCAAAGCTTATTATATTTTTTTACTGCTTTATTACATGGGTTTAGTTTCAACTAAATGAGACACACTGAGTCAACTTAACATTCGGTTTCTAAAATCAAATATTTCATATTAGATTGATCATGCTGACTAAAGCCACCTTAAAGCGATGTTGAGCACTAGCGAAGCTGGCTCAGACATCATAAAGCGATGTGTTGAGCACACCCATAATGTAGGGGTGATGGTGGTTGGGTATGGTGTGTACGGGGCAAACGTAACCGCTCATTTTAAGGGTATGGCTCCTGAACACAATCTACCACCGGTTTTTAACAGCATACTCAAGCTAGCGTAAACGTTTCTTGTTCAATGCTTTAGCATGTTTTTAAGTTTCCTTCTAAAACTTCCCGTCAGTTTCAAACGAATGGACATAAGTGGGAGAGATATAAGCGCATAATTTGATAAGAAAAGACAAACTTCCAATTGAACAACACAAAAAAAAACCTTTAGATAATAGGCTAATATCCACACTGAGCATTCCCTTAACATGTGGTAGAACGTAAGGGGGACAGACACGAAGACGTATTACTGATAGGCTATGTGAACATAAACTGTATATCAGCTCGACGGTGGGGCTCACTTGCCTCTGCACTGCGAAGCCGGTACATGCACTCCAAATATGGCCCGCAGCGTTTTAATTGGTCGATATAAGAAAAAACTCTTCAGAGAAATTTACGAGGCGGATTATATACAAGGTCTGAGGGGCACTGCGTGAGCCATCCTTCTTTTGCACAATCTGAAAAAGAAATTTAGTTTGTTTACCTCCCCAGGCAGCACACCAATGTTGGACCTACATTGGGCCAACAATGTCAAACACTGGCAACAGAGGTTGGTCCGACATTGGCAATCTGGCCAAGTGCAACCTCTTCCAATTTTGGCACAGCCATTGTCACCAACGTTGGCCCATCGTTCAACCAATGTTCCAGCCATCATTGGCACCAATGTCGGACCATCGTTCAACCAATGTTCCAGCCATCATTGGCACCAACGTTGGGCCATCGTTCAACCAAAGTTCCAGCAATCATTGGCACCAACGCTGGGGCATCGTTCAACCAATGTTCCAGCCATCATTGGCACCAATGTAAGGCCATCCTTTAACCAACTTTCCAGCCATCATTGGCACCATTGTTGGGCCGTCGTTAAACCAATATTTCAGCCATCATTGGCATCCACACTATGTCATTGGCTATGCCAATTTTGGCTTTCACACTAATTCAATAGCTATGCCATCATTGGCATAGAGTTCATTCATTGAATAGGCCGTTATTTGCAGTCAAGCTAATTCATGGGCATGTTCCTATGTTAATGCCACATCTTAAATGCTGGCTATGCAGTGATGGCAATGCGTTTAAATACTGGTTATTCCAACATTGGGTTCTAAGAACCTCTGGCCTGTTTTGTATTAGTAGCGCACTGCAAAAAACGCATTCTGGCCACAAATAGCAAGGTCCTCCTATACTTTGTCTATGCACTATTTTATCTGGCGTTCAAATGACTAATTCAAGATCAATTAATAGAATTTTTTGAACTTTTATTGAAAGGGGCTAGGGAGGAGGCTCAGCGGGGAGCCTATGCCTGGTCCGGGGGAGGTTCCTGGGGAGGGTCCTGTGGCGAGTCCTGGGGCTGGGGAGCCATTACAGCTTCCGAACGCCTTTTCGTGCCACCTCCCCTGTCGCAACCCTGGCAGCCACTTCAGCACCATTTTTTAAGCTACCGATTCCTCAATTTTCAGCTTCGCACTGATGGCATCTACGAAAAAATCCAAAGGTCGAAAATCAACGCTTTCAAACCCACATTCATCTTAGTAACGCTTACTTCCAAGCAGCACGTTGTAAATGGGCCAAGGCTCTAGATAAGTTCACTTGTTTCTGTAGCATCGCGATGTTCTGAAGAGCTTGGCTCACAATGGACTAAAAGTTCTTCTGCAACCTCAACCAAGTCGTCGTGAAGTCAAGGATGACTGGCCACCATTAGTTCCTTCTGAACTATGTAACTGAATATATCATGCACAAGCAAATGAACAGACGCGATCAAGCCACGAAAGGCAGTGCTGGCTCACTCGCTCTAGCAGAAGCCTAGCCGCGGCATCCCTCCGCTTACAAATGCTTGCTGAAATGAATCGCTCTCGAGCTAGCATCTGGCACCCATGCGAATTATTAGTTAACACTGAATGGGTATCATCTGGAAGGTTGGATATCTCAAACTTATTTACAACGTCTCGAACTAAATTAACCTATTTAATACATAAAGAAAACGCGTAAAGAAAATGTACTTACACTTAAGGTTGTAAAGAGGCTGGAAAACAGATACAGAATATTCTCTTCAATCTCCTAGAAGTGTATTACACACAGCATGTTCCGTAGAGAAGTACAAACGTGCAAGCAATCTGCGAAATATAAAGAGGTACTGCTAAACGTTTATACAGCTGAAAAGATTGCAAAGCAAACAGAACCGGGATAATTCTAGGCCATATTGTCTGTTCTCCCGGCAGCTGGAAAAATATTTCCCCCAAAAATTCTCCTGACTGACATCTCTCATTGGCGGTGCCAATCAGTTCATCGAATGACGTTTCATTGACAGATCGTTTTCTTGACACGCTGTTTCATCAGCAGATTTTTTTACAAACGAATATGATAACCTTTTTTTTTTCTGGTAACAAGTTACCCCAATTAGTCGCCGCAAATGGCATGTAGGGTGGGACACGTGGGTTAACATTCTTGTAATGAGCCGGCGCAGAACGTCGCCGCGAAGCTGCATGGACGGGTCTGCCGACCGGTGGCACACCCGCGAAAAAAGGAAGTGGATAGTGTGCCGCCGGCAATATCGTTGTGGAGAAACAAATGCCGGCAGTTGCCCACTATTTGGTCTCGTATAAAACGAATTTTGAAAAAAAAAAAAAACTATTTGAAGCTGTAGAGTAACTCCCTGGTAAGGTGTCCGTCTCTTATGCGGCGGGACCCTGGTTTAATGGGCAGTGCGGGTTTAGGTTTTTTTTTTCCTAAACATCTGGCGATAACTACAGTATTTATTTTTACGATTAACACTGAAAAAAAATTATGTTGTCAACGAAACTTCGCTGAATTAAATGGTATGAGACTCCCATTCCGGGGGTGAATGAAGGACAGCGAGGCTTGGGCCGCCGGCTGGCCGCTGGGAAGCGGCGTGTACAGGTGGGACAATCGGATTTATATTTTTTAATGAGCAGCCGCAGACTGTGATACACGCGCCGTCCGAAACTGGCGGAATTTGTTTTCCCCGTGCTATATCCTCTATTCACCACCGGGAAGGGCGCAGTCCTATGCCATTTAATTCTGCGAAGTTTCGTACGTAACAATCGTTTTTGTTTAGTGTT
The DNA here is from genome assembly GCA_037355805.1 of Ixodes ricinus. NCBI lineage: Eukaryota > Metazoa > Arthropoda > Arachnida > Ixodida > Ixodidae > Ixodes > Ixodes ricinus. Next base: position 24,211 of record JAZHYW010041177.1, on the reverse strand, counting down.
AATCCTAAAAAAGAAACATGTTGTAAATATCGTCAAATGCTTAAAAATGTTAAAAAAAAAGTTCACTCTGGTGGATTGACTGAGGGTCCCGCTGTGTATGAGACAGACAGCTTACCAGTGAGCCACTCTACAGCTTGAAATAGCCGTTTTCATAATTCGTTTTGTACGAGACCCAATAGGGGACAACTGCCGGCATTCGTTTTCCGGGTGGCCGGCAGAATATCGACTTCCGCGAAAAAGTTTTCTGCAGCTTGCGATTCGCGTAGCGAGTGTCGGTGATATGTTAGTGTCGACAAAACGTGTCCATGAAAAGTTGTCTATGAAACGTGTTTCCACGAACAGCCGGGAGCACAAGAAAGTCAGCATTCTACCGGGAGTTACATGATTTCAGGCAGCTAATGGGATGCGACTCTCCGTAGAATTTCAGAAAAATTATTGTCCCGGCTGCCAGGAGAATAGACACTGCCTAATTCTATAGATAATCTGGAAAAGTACCCGTAGAACAGCGGTCACTCGTTGCCACGAAGCATATTGCCGTGCACTTACCAAAAAAATAGCGGACTTGAAAGATGTATTCCGAGATATTTCTCGATATGGGCCATGGAGAACAACCACGTACACACACAAACGAGATGGTAGGGCTCCGTGAAGATTCAACACGATGCGGTACAAGCTGTCAATTGGCGAACCAAACCATAACACGAGAATTTCTGTGACTTCTTCGAAGAAATCGCTTGTTGTCAATATACGCGTAGGACTTTTCAAACATTGAGCCACACAAGCCGCAGCTAAGAGTACAGTCAGAGCCAAGGAAAGGAATGCTTTTAGGGGAACCAGATGGGTTGCTGGACAGGCGAGGAGGAAACATTCCCTCCCTACAGCATTTCGCCTACATCCTGCTTCTTCAAGGTCCCCAGGCGGTTGCGCCCACAAAAGGCTTGTCTTCGAGGATCATCCAAACAATGAACAAAGGGAGAGGATTTGTCAGTGGATGTTTTTGTGAGCCTCACATACATACGCATAGCGTCTACTCTGCTGTCAATACCGAGTGAAAAGGACCGCAGTGAAGGCTACTCGGCGACAACTTTTCTTGGCAATGCAGTGAAAGCTAAAGGCCCGCGCTCCCTCTCTCATTTTGATCGCTGTATAAAGCTGTGCGAGGGCTCTCCTCCTCTCCAATGCATTGCCAAGAGAAGTTCTCGCCGATATAGTTTTTGGAGTCCCAAAGGAACTGCCCTTCCCAAATGTTCAAAAAAACGGGAGGTATAAAGATGATATATGTTTTACGCCGTAAATCCACACTCTAAACTTAAATGCGAAAATAACCGCGTCTTCTTTCTGCGCACGATGTCCCCAAATAAAGTGAAATTACAAAGAAAAAAAGATTACTCAGAAACAAGCTGTGCCGTATATTTCGCAGCACCCTAATAACAGATTTTTTGTATCGCTGTACGTTACCATTTCTTAAACCATGTAATTATAAATGCAACACAGATGCAAAGATCCACAAAGCTGAAGTTAAAAAAAAATAACGCGAATCTAACAAAACGATGACGACACATGGAGGGGTTCTGGGCTCGAAAGTGCTAACGACTTATCATATCGCAGAATAATAAACGAAGAAAAATATCAGAAATAGCGTCTGCATATTGGAGGAATTTGCAGAACAGTGAGTTAAGAGGACGTCCCTAAGGTGGCGCAAAATTTACGTTTAAGTAACTAAACACTTGTATCGGATGTTAAAAAGTGGTTTTAATATATATTTCGTCGTTCTCGATGTGGGCGTGGACGGACTTGGCGCCGCTGCTTGCACTCCTGTTGAGGTGAACACTACCTTTTACATGTTGTAACGGCAATAAATCGCGCTAGAGACTCGTATATTTGTCCCGCATGCAACCTCGAGCGAGCTGTTTCGAATGTCGGTGCAAGACAGAGCAAGGGCATAGCAATCGCAACCTGAGAACCGACTGCGCCTCGATCTGGCCGACCGCGCTCGCTCTGCTGAAATGTGAGCGTGGGAATTCCGAGCACCCTTAGCTCACTGGTGTTACAAGAGGCTGATATGTCGTTGAGACCTTGCAAACGCCTGCGGAGCCGTTCCAGTGCTTGGCGCATCTCCCTAGCAGCATCGCAACCTTTTTGGCGCCTGATACGCCAAGATAGCCCGTAGCGTGTGCTGCGGTTCATTCTAAGTTAAAGCTGAGTAGCCGCGAAGTACTTTAACCGTTGCGACGATGCGTGATGTTGAAAAATAAGCAGAGAAAAATTATGTTGCAGGTTTTTCTAGTTTCAGATCTGGCGATTTGAGACGTGAATGCTGTAAATGTCATGGAGGAATCGATTTGTTGGCACTATTATTGCGTTCATTCGGCTCGCTCCCTACACTAATGAACTGATCTTTTAATTTTCGAGACATGCGCTTTTCTAGAGAGCTTCGTGGCAACGCCAGTCGTTCCTAGGCGCACTGAATCCTGCAAAGCCAATAAACTACACCCAAAACCACTCCGTTGTAGTTCCGTGGAATCCTGGGGCAGTGAATACAGTGAAGCTTCACAAAATTCTTTAATGTTGGTGGCCGCCCGCCTGTCTACCCTGGTTGGCTCGGACCAAAAAGAGACAAAAGGCGCCAAGAAAATCCCTTCCCTGGCGATTCCGTGTAATTCCGGTGCCCGGGAAATACAGTGAGACGCCATGCTGGCAGTTCACCGAATTCCCTGGGCAGTCCCGGTCCAGTCTACTACGGCCAAGGCCCAATCTTGGCCCCATAGCTAGTCGAAGCAAGTGTGCTGCCTGGGGTGTACCATATTGTAAACTTCTTCATCAAGAATCTATTCAAAATACAACTTTCCAATTGACACCTTTGCCCTCAAATAAGTATTTACCAAAGTTTGCTGATCAGTTCTAATTCATGAATAACTTATTTAATTACACCGTCTCCCCAGCAGCCTTTTTATCAAAACGCCTTCTTACAACAGTGATTTTCATTGCCTAGAGTACTTCATTCGTTTTTAAAGCTCGGTTCCAGAAAACGAGGCACCCTGATACCTTGCGGCAACACATTTTCAATGTTGGTAACCCATTGGCTAAGACAGGCCAACGTTGGTCAGCCTAAGCCTATCGATTACCAATTATGGTAAGCCATTGGCTAAGACAGGCCACTGTTGGCCAGGCTAAGCCAATCAGTTACCAACGTTGGTGGGCCGCTGGCTAAGACAGGCAAATGGTGACCAGCTTAAACCAATCAATTGCCAACGTTGGTAAGCCATTGGCTCTATTGCAGTTTACATTTCTGCGGGCGTTGTCACTACCGTGGTCATTACTGCAGTTGTCGTATTTTGTACGCACTTTGAAGTCATTTTTGGGCAAGCAGAGATAATGCCCCAGCCTCTTCTGTTGTATGTTGCGTGATAACCTTTGTTTGCAGATTGAAATGCGCATCAACTTATGTCACCTCCTACCTCAAACATAGGGTGTTCGAGATCTTACTTCAACGTGATTTTTTATTCGTGAACACATGTAATTGCTTAATCAATCGCTGGATATTTGTTTTGAGGTTTCATTTTTGCTAAAACATTATTAGTGATTTTTATTTCTTTTTCAGTTTGTCCCGTTCTGTTTGAATTATTGGCCGTGTTTCGCGGCTCAGCAAAGCGGGTTGCTTTAAGATTTTAAAGATCACATACGGCTGACAATACACCCGGGTCGGAGGTACTGGTGAGGAGAGTGGAGCTTATGGGGAAGAACCCTGCGTCCCCCCTCTCCCCCCCCCCTTGGAAACGGTTCCTGGCTGCGTCGCTAAATGGGCATAAGTCAAGAGGCACTATGCTTTTTGCCTGATAAACATACATACCAATCGAAGGAAGCGTGCATTTTTTATTTCGTGTGGAATTTACTGAGCATAACTATCAGTTTTGGGATGACGCGCGTTACTTATAGTCGGTGACAGGTGGTAAAAGCTCCTGCCATCTCTTTCCACTTTTGCAGAGCGAAGGATCGGGAGGCGGCGATCACCTCCCCAGCGTTTACTTTTAACCTGTCACTGACTACGGCACTTTTCTTCGTGGACGTTCAAAATCGCCACGGCTCGCAATTCATACATCGTTCTAATTTAGTTGCTAACTTGCCGTGCGTGTAAAAACGGAAGAATCGTTTCCCCCTGGAGCCATAGCTACGGACTGTCCTCAGCGTGAGCGATCAGCACATTAAAAAAACTAAGCCAATTAATTATAACACTGGTAAGTCACTGGCTAAGACAAGCCAATTTCGCCCAGCCTAAGTCAATCGATTACCAATGTTGGTAACCCATTGGCTTAGACAGGCCAATGTTGGCCAGCCTAAGCCAAGCAATTACCAATGCTGGCAACTCATTGGCTAACATAGACTAATGTTGGCCAACCTAAGCCAATTGATTACCAATGTTTGTAACCAATTGGCTAAGGCAGGCGAATATTGGCCAGCCTAAGCCAATCGATTGCCAACGTTGGCAAGCCATTGGCTGAGGTAGGCCAATGTTGACCAGCCTAAGTCTATCGATTGCCAAAATTGGTAGGCAGTTGGCGAAGAGAGGCCAATGTTGACCAGTATATGCCAACATACAACCAATATTGGTAGTACGATGGCCACATTGGCCCAACATTAGACAATTGTTTGCGAATTAAATACTAATGTTGGCCCGACGTCGTGTGCTATCTGGGCTGTCGGTGTGCAAAAGCCAGTGCCCCGCGCCCTAGAATTCTCGTTCAATGAGCCCCTGACTGTTGGTTACCTGTAATCTGCTTTCTTCTTTTCTTCTGGATGCAATATTCAGTTTAGAGTTCAACGTCTATCCCGTCTTCTGTATGCCTCTACAGTTTCTTCACGTCGATCGCTGACTTTAGCCATTATTAAAATCCATGCACCGATGATTCTGTGCCCGACTCCGTTTGTATTTTAAAGATGATTTTAAGTCTTAGTTTCTTGTCAAGCCGCCTTGTAACAACGTGAGCCACACGGATTTTACACCTTTTTCTTTCTGGTCATAAAAGAAACAAATATAATATATTTATGGTTGCTTCTTTTTTTTTCTTCTCAAACCTGCACTTACAGCATCCTAGGTCAATAAACACACAACATAAATGCACCTCTGCTAAAATATTGCTTGCAATCCGTGAATTGGCTTACCTATAGAAATAATTTTCACATGAAGATCGCCTAGAAACATCCTTGAGGAAGGCATCTTTTTAATAATACTCTTTGTAGAATAATATATATTAAAGTACGCAAAAAAAGAAACATCGGGCAAACCCAGCAACCTTGGGTATGCTCACACGATTCAACGCAGAGTTAATAGGTTTTGAAGAGACAGCTAATATGTGAAGAACAAATTGAGCTTGTTAGGGTGCTTCTTTGGTATCATGAAGTGACTATTAAAATGCTTTTTTATATTTTTGAATGAAAACACGTGCAAGGACCGGTTTTGTCAAGTTCAAAATATGAAGGCATACAATACTCAAAATAAACATGCAGAAAAAAAAACAGTAAAGGCATATAAAAAGGAACTCAGGACCATGACAGGTGTCTTCCCCTTGCGAAGTAATGCCGGCGATTAAACAAAAAAATTAAATATATAAGAAATGTATGCATATATATATATATATATATATATATATATATATATATATATATATATATATATATATATATTTCTTCCCTGCATACTTCATATGCAGGGAAGAAAAACGCTGTACCCAACAGGATACATCACGTCTTAGGAGTATGAATGTCACGAAAACAATTCATGTTCGGCCAGCAGAAAAATAGGGCGCACTTTTTGCTTCGGATTCCGCTCTTTCCCGTACAACCAGGATTTCAGCATCTCGCCTGCAACTTGAAGGGTAGGTGTTCAGGAAAATGTTTATACGTGTCAAAGCGGACCTCATCGACCGGAAGTGGAACTACCTTCCGCTGTTTTCTGGCTGGGGAGCCTAATCGTTTTTTTTTTTTTGACTGGCTACAGAGCCTTTTTGTCTTCATGAGCTTGATGTTTCGGACATAAACAAATCAGTGCTTCGGCGATCTTACTCTTGAACTCCAAAAAGTCCAACTGTCTATCCTTGCAACCTCGCATGGCTTGCTGACCCTTCGATATTCTATTTATGGGTATGTCGTCGCCAGGTCCAGAAAGTGAGCAAAGACCCTAATCGGTTCACTTTTCCGGACGTATTTTGGCCCTTTAATAGAAAAAGTGTGTGTCAGATAGATCCACACCGTCAATGTTTGTGTTGTAGGCCCTGACTGACAAATGCTGGCTGAGGTATTTCAACCTTTTTTCTTCTTCTTTTGACCCCCTCTCACATTTCTCTTCCTCAGAAATACCGAGCGCAGCTGAAAGCAAGGTGGCTCCTTTTTGTCCTCGCATTTTTTATTGCAGAGTTTGTCGTCATTGCGAACAACACAACATGAGTCTCCCCGCGTCATTTCTTTGTTGCTCGGCAGACTTCTTTCTGCTCCTCCTCTTCTGTTAAACATAACTGTGCCGATCAAGTAGATGTTACTTTCCATGAAAAAGTCTACTAGCTTCAGACCTGTAAAAATCGGTCTGAAAACACTTGGACGGGTTGTTTGATGGGGATTGTTTCAAGAAGGCGCTTTAAGACTACACCACCAACTCCAAGTTGCTTCATTTCATGATAGGGAACGGTTACTTTCCCCGCGTAGATCCCGAAGTCAAGTACAAGCCGCTCAATCGTGGCCAGGACAAAGTTCTTGAATAAAATGGGGTTGGGCTTACACGGGACATACTGACGAGCAGGACACCGTCCACTGAAGGGCATGATTTGTTCCTTAATGGAGAGTTTTTCCAAGCGAGGAAGCTCAAGACAAGCCTTTCGAATCAACTCAAAAATAGGCTCCTCTCGAAACATCTTGTTTTGGGATTGGGCTTTCGTGATTGCTGTCACCTCGACAAAGTGCAACATGGCACGCAGCTTAAAACATTGGTCGCGCACCATGTTTTCAGTAACAACCGGCACTGCGAACGTACTAGACCAATACAGTCTAGCCCTCGGAAGTCCAAAAGGACCCATGATCATCTGAATTTCGGCCGTTTCTGCAACTCAGATGAAGTTGTCTTCACAGGTCTGTTAGCTCGGGCTCGGACGGAGTAGAGGTTCGTCTGATCTGCGCAAAACTTCCAGGAACTCCCAGAAAAATACTTCTTGAAATAGCTGAATACTAAACTTTTCAAAGTGTAAAAGGACTTCAGGCGAAACTGGCGAATTAACGAAGCGGGCTGGGAAGCTGACAAACAAAGCCTTATTTTTAGGCTGAAACAAAAACAATGTTTTGGTCAAGTTCTTACTATTGAACTTTCCACAAACAATCACCCCTTTTGTCGTTTTCTTTGCCATTGGCTTGTGGGACTTATGTGATAATTTCACCACTCTCAGGTTTATATTCACTGCTGTCGAGGAAACAGTCCTCGGTGTCTTCGTCGTCAAAGACACCTTCATCACTCTGGTTCAGTAGTTGTTCTATTTCATCAGCTGTTAGAATTTTTTTTAACAAAAATATATTTGAGTGAAGCTAAGTTTGCGCGGTTTTGACATTCAATACATTTTTTTGAAGCCAAGTCGTGACCTCAGGTACCAAACTGGGTACCTCGATAATGAACCTAAAATATCTCAAATATTGAAGCGTTTAAGGTGCTACAGCTTGCTGCGAGATTTGACTGATCTTTTATGAAGCGATGTCAGTACTAGGAAACAGAATTTTACGCGCGATTGTGGAGGTACTATAACTTTAGCTTACCCGCCCGGCCACGCATGTTTCTGTTGCTGGAGCTCGCTATCGCTTTACATTCTGACACGCTTGAGCGCTGCCAACTCGCGGCATCTAGCGGCAGTTTTGCAAACTGAGTGGTACCCGAATGGGTGCGTTCGGTTTCGCGTATATACTATTGATTACATAAGCTGACGGCCCATGATTTCCAAATGTATCCTTTTGGATACCCGGGGAAGGAGGAGGATAGAGTATACTTTTATAAAAGTAAGAAATGTGAATTTTGCTCAACTTTTGTGTCTACAAAATGAAAATTGCTGTCTGATCATAAGAAAACCTATATGAAAAGTCGTGAAAACTTACGCTGCCCGTAAGGTGAAACACTGATACATTTAAGATGTGACGTTGAAGCCGCTAAGGAATCATTTCCGAGCAAATAGACTGAATGAACCATAAACGCGCGACCGCGCAGCATCGAGTGCGCATAGGCTTTCTGTATTACATCGAGCAACACACTGGACCAAAATTCCTTAACGTTTTGGAACCGATGGGGTGTAATATGTAGAGAACATTTCGTGAGCCGGTTCAACAGTTTTATTGCACACACGTAGGACTGCCTTTATGGTCATTGATGAAGACTTCGAAAATCGCGTGCCAAAGTTTTTGAATCTAGGGAACGACGAAACTGCAAGTGAATGCATGAACCGTTACCTGTCGTGGTGTGGCTGTTTGAACGTCTTATGCAAAGTTATTAGTCATGAACTAACACAGACTCAAGGTCACTGAAGAACGCTTCTAAAATCGAGGGCTCAAGTTTCAAGCCCGTAGCTCCGCCAAATTTCTCGCCTGTGGTATCGCTGACTTAACGCCGACCTAGTTCGATTCCTTTTGATTGCCCGAGAACCTTTCTGACATAGTTAGCGAAAACGCGTTGTTTTTATCGTTTCCGTTATCACCAGTAGCATGTTTACGTTTCTACGCACCTTTATGGTGTCACGTGAAGACCTATTTTGACCTGACGACACAGTGTCAAGTGACGTCTTGACATCCCGTAACTCACGCTGTCATATGACGCCATCACGTCGCGTGACGTCAATGAGCAACGTGTCTTGACTTGACAGTGTCACGTGATGGTGTCAGCTGACGCCAGGTAACAGGTGAAGTGATGCGTGGCGTGACGTCAGCGGTGTGACGTTTATGTGGAATCTTTCGGCAAAGTGCCGGAAAGGCCCCAAGTTTGATTTGAAGCCTGTATTCAGCACGAAGCCTCTAACTGTTGAGGCAGTAAAAAGAAAGTTGCTTCAAATCGCTACCTTTACGCTAGGGTCAGCGCCAAGTTTTCCCTTCACTATATTATGCTTTTATAAAGAATACATTTACATAACGAAGGCAGACGTTCCAGTCTTTAAAAGGCAGAAAAGCATCTTTACGCTCGACGTAGTCAAGCAATCAAGGAAAAAAAGGTTAAAAGCCTTTATTTTGTGTTAGAAGTGAACACGTGCGTTGTAATTACTGTTTGCAATATCAAAAATATAATATATTTTATATTATTTAAACCACCACATGTTTCGATCTATCTTAATCGTCGCATCACAAAAACAAACGGCACCAGAAACGTACTTTACTAATCTACATCAAAATCAAAATTTATAGTGCATAATGAAATTCTTTTGTTCAGACTGACGATTCTCTTAACACAGGCGTGCCGATCGAAGTACAATTACACAGGGAAGCCTACTATGGGTCCAGCGTACACAAGGCTTGGCACTGAATATCCCTCTGTCTATGCGATGACATATGACGGCCCTGACGAAATTAAGTGGAAGGTAAGATTTTGAGACCTTTCTTATCCTTTAATTGCATTCTCTAAACAACATTGTAAGTAGCGCAGCCAGCTCTTTTCTACTTTAGAAAAACGCATAAGAAAATTAAGACAAAATCGGCACAATGTAGCTAACTATGAAGATACTCACTTTGACATCAAAACTTAAGTGCTACAAAATATTATGTCAAACTTTCAATTTATTTATAGTTTTGTAATAAGTGAAATTTTATTTAACATGTTGATAGAACTGTTGTTTGAACCGTTCAGCCACGAAACTAGCGTCAGTGGCAAAAGAGTGCCTAAGCAACACACGAAAGTCAAGTTCAAAGTTTTAAATAACCGTGCGAACCCACTAAACGACTTCAAGTGCAAGCATGTCTCCCATAGAAAGCATAGGAAACCGGGACAGCGACATGCTTCCACTGTCCGCTTACCGAAGACTCATCTGGTGGCGCCGCTTGCAACCAAAGTGACAAGAGGATTTCTTGCGGCTGCGACGCGCGGCATGTGTGCACGTATATAGATCGTACTTCGTCTTCTGTGGGAACGCGCCCCATTTTCTGGCAGCGGACACAGGTTGAATTGGTGGAAACACCTACCGCGATGGGTATTTTTTTAAAGTATTAGTCGGGATTTACAATAGACGCTTCACACCCTACGGCAACGGATGCCCTTGCGGGGGTGGGAAAGGCCCATAGTAGCTATGGCTGTAAACTAAAGTAATAAAGAATTGCTTCAGGTGTAACGATCAATTTTGCATGACTTCCTTATCCCAGTCGTACATATTGATGTTTGGAGACCATTACGGAGAAAAGGTATGTATAAGATGCGGTGTAGAAGGCATGAACGAATAATATAGTTTAGTAGGGTATGTTGTTCGGCTAGTTTACTCGTCTTAGTTAAACATATAAAATAGCGCAAAACAGACAAGGACAAGAAGTATACAGGACAAGCGCAAACATTTAACTAGTTTACTCAGGAAAAGAAGCATTTATACACACGACAGGCGAAGCAGCACCACATAACAGTTGGTTAATTTAGTACCCCATTACCTTTGATTAATTTAGTACTGATTAATCCAGATAACTAAAATTGCCTTAAAAGTTCGTGAAAGCTAGACTTATGCGGTTTGTGCAGGTGAGTTATACGGCCAGGAGGACGTAGTATAGGGGCAAAACCTTAACGATCAGTCAGATAATTAAATACAGTTTGTTAATTAACTTTTAATTAGTGAAAACGAACAAATGGTTTCAATTAGAAACTTGATGAGAGTCATCGAAAACAAGTAAATCAACTCTTTTCAGAAGGATATAACGCAGGGGTAGCATTTTACGCGTTCTGTAAAAACGCATTCATTTGGACGAGTGTCTAGATTTTGGTTTCTTAAAGGAGCGCATCTCTGCGCCCACGTGCCTGTTCCCCAGGGGTTTAGACGCAAAACACACGTGGGCCCTGCGTCACTCCACCCTGCGAAGGAAGCGAGAGGGTGTCTTCGCACTGCGGCCACTGGTCAGCAGGATCACGGGCGCAAAGATGCGCTCTGATAACAAACCGAAGTCTGGGAACGTGTATAAAATAATCATTTTTAGGAACGCCGTAAAATGCTGCTTATTTCTTATATCTCCACAAAAAGAGTTAATCTAATATTTTTGGTTATGCTTAGCAACTTTGTATTGGAACCATTGGTCTATTAAAGAGAAGCTGAAGCGTTTTCTTGTAATTGAGGAAACACATTCAAATCTTCTTTTGACCTCCAGGATCTCGAACATCAAAATTATTTTTTGTTTTGGTTAATCGAGGTTGCATAGAATTCTTTTCAAAGCACCGATGAAGGCCTCTTTTCCCGGAGAGTGACATCACAACAGGAGCTCTCGAAACCTCCGCTCTCATGCATCTTTAGAGCCTACCAAGGCAATGCACCCACATGCTATTTTTAAAAAGGGCGAAAAAAGATGTCACGACTGGTGCCAGTGCGGGAAAATATATCTACCAAGCTTGCAATCGGATGCGCGGCCCTCAAGCCACACTGGCTTGGCGGCCGAAAGATCCTCTCATGACGCCACTACAGGTTGGATGTTTCTGAGTTGTTTCTTGTTTCGTTATATATCTAGGGAAAACGAATATGATATTTCGATTCATGGGACAAAAAATGCACAAAAATCAACCTCTATCTAGTTTTTTGAAAGATGTGTTCCACTTCCCTTTATAGGGCCCACTCATTACAATAAGCCCTTTATACCATGCCCCCCACCCTGTCCATATAACTCACCTCCACAGACCGCGTAAGTGTAGCTTTTACGGCTTTTTTACAAGAAATCTGTAAAATATTATAAAAGGACCCTGTACAATGTCCCTTAATACGCTATGATAGTATAGGTTTATTGTTCGGGAGAGACTCTGGACATGCAGCGTTTCATTGGAACGCTGGATATCACCGAGTCTCAACATCGGCGATTGGTTTGAAACGAGCATGATGTACACACATCAATAAGTTCTCCTCCGAGGTCCTCGAGGAGCACTAATATCTGTGGCAAAATGTAGTGACGGTGTAAATTTCTTAGCAAGTATTTATTTCTAGAAGAATTGCAAGCAGCTAAGCTTGATTTTGCTCAAAAGATGATAATTATAAATTCTCTACCGGACAAAGGTATTCTTGAGCCGCCAGACCAAACTCCCACTCTTGCCACTCAGGAGTTCCTAACTTGTGCGTGGAGGATTAGCACAACTGAGAGTTGTGCTGCGAGCGCACCTGCGATATAAATATTTAACAAACGTGAGATGAAAAATGAAAGACGTTTACAATATTCTGTAATGCGAAATTGGAGCGCAACCCTTGAGCACAAAAGGGAGGGTATGCACTTCCTCTCCCTCCCCACCTCCTTTCTGCTCCCTCCCATTTAGGAGAAACTTTCCCTAAATTTAGCATAACAATTTACATGCCAGATTTAGCGGGAAGGTTTTCGCTAAATTTCATGCTATTTTTACTGTGGAAATGTTCACTACATTTCCTGTTTGATATAGGGGGAAATTTCCCCCTAAATTGGGAGGGTCATATTTTCTTGCTAAATTTCTCGCTGTGATTCACGTCACCCATGAACGATTTCAGTTTCTCCGCACGATTTAGTGGAAAACGTTACGTCACGTAACCTCACCATTTGGGAGTTTTCGTACATCGCTTTCGCCGTACCGTAAAGCTCTCCGCAACACTCTACGCTACCCGGAGCTCTACAGTCAAGGCCATCGGCTTGCAGGCACATTAGCAGCTTCTTCGTTGCGGAGGGCTTAGCGGAGGGGAAAAAGCGGTCTACGAAAACTCTCTATTAATTTAATTTCACGCTACGCTTATCGAGCGGATACACCGACGGCGACGCCGCGAAGCGGGAAAATGGGCACCTAGAACTACGCTAAAAAACCTGAATGCTTCGCTTGTGAAAAATACACCACGCCGAGGGCAGGTGTGATATCATGTGATAAAAGACTTTTTCACAGATGTGATATGGGACATTTTGACACTAGCAATATCGTGTTCTGGTATGACACCAAAAATCCGGTGTACTGGTGTGACACCAGCAATCTGGTGTTCTGGTGTGGCACCAGCAATCTGGTGTTCTGGTGTGACATCAGGTTTTGTTGTGGTGTCATACCAGAGCACGTGTTGACTGGGTGTTGCATAACTCACAAAAAAGATTACAATGATAAGTTTGACAACAACGCTGCTGTCAAAATTACTTTATCCAAAACAGTAAGAGTGCACAAAAGGAAAGCTTCCGCAGCTTTACTGTTGTAGGGAGTAGGCCGTGATCAACTGGAGCTTGTCCGGAGCCACTGCCCTGCGTCGAAGAACCGGACGCCCTGTCGGTCCGCATTTCTTGGCCTTTCTGATTGCGGTTGACTCGTGTCTTAGTTACGCTGATCCGTTCCGCATAACCCTGCGCCAGTTATCTCCTCTTCTAAGGCATCATATTCGACAGATGGCTCGATTTCCTTGTCGAGCTATATCAGGGAAGCCTCCTTAAGCAGAAGAATATCAAATCTTTCTTTGAACTGACCGATGTCGGTTGGATCCGTGGCCACCAGGACGTCAATCTCGTTTAATGACCTATGTTGTGGCGGCTCGCAGGGTAGTCCTCTTTCGCTTCAGGCGCTCGACGCCTTCCTGGCTTGTTTTAGGCATGGTCTGGCCGTTAATTCCCGGCTTTGGTCACCAAAACTGTAATAATTCCTAGCTTACTTTGTTGTTTTCTACCAGACCAAGCTCGTCGGAAGCGTTGACAGCGCAACAGCACATATCTTTCGGCTTCGACTCACAGAGAAGACTCCTTTATTTTCACACACTTCAAAAAGAATACTGATGGAAAAGGAAAGGGAAACCCCCGAAGAGGCCAGTGCCCCAAGCTGCTCAATGCCGCCGGGGAAGGCGGTGGGGATCAGGGGGACATTTCTTGTACACAAAGGAGCCCGTCGCGGGGTCTCCGGCGACCACCCATACGGAAGGAAACGGGGCACTACGTCGGGGGAAGGGTCGTCACAAAAACTTATCAAAAATACGCTCGCGGACGGGATGAAAAGTCAAGAAAAATACAACACTGTTGTCACATCAAACTGCGTGGTGTGCACAACAGGCTGTCTAGTGGGCCCATGAGCCCGTCTGGTGTGACACCAGACTCTCTTGGTGTGCCCACCAGGCTGGTGTGCGGGTGCACAAGCATTTCTGGTGGGCACACCAGGATCGTGTGCTCGATACAGCAACATTGCTGGTGTACCTTTTGTTCGTTCTGAAATGTTTTGATTTCATGAATGTTTATCTCTTTATTCATAGCCAGAGAACCCCTCCCAATTTCATCATAAATGCAATGAATCAGTGCAGACTACACCTTGCAAACCATAATGCACATGAACATGAATGTATGCCAGATTGTCATGCATGAGTCGGTGGCTCAGATCTCTGAATATATTTGTAGTGAGGAACGTTATTGAATAAAACATCTAGGGTTTGAATTTGACAGTTTCAACATCCAGAAGGAACACTCTATGCCACTGAGCTTTTGTGACACATCAGAAATGGCACAGCACTGTCATCCTTGCATACCTACACGAGAGTTTGCATTTCTTAGCCTTGCATGTGCTATTCTGACGCCCGGACAGCCCCCCTTAAGAAACTTTACTTTTTAGAGCTTTTTATTGGTTCTTACTTAACTTGCATGACAGATTCGGTACCTTGAATTCTTACTCGGCATCAACACATTCATATATTGATGTAATAGTGAAAGACAAGATGCACGGGCTTGCGAACGTCTTAACAAGCACATATATGCAGAAAAGTTCTGTTGAAACCTGAAATATGCAAATAAAAATTAAGCTATTCTTTAAAATGTAGATACAAATATGCATTTGGTCATGAAAACAGTTAGCATATACACTATGAAGAATATGTGTTAGAAGCACACTCTAAGAAACCTGATGGATTTACGTTCATGCAAATTACTTTAAAGAACCAAGCACTGCAGTCTCGAGAGGGAGTTCGGAGAATGAGTCTACCAAAATTGAGAGTAGATTGTAAAAGCAGTGTGATCTGCAACAATGAGCATTACATAAGCAAGTGACGTCATTATTGCTGTTAAGGCGCCGACTGTTTCTTCTAGTGTACGGTGTTTCCACCATACATTACAGGGTTTGGCTCTCTCGAATATTTTGCGAGAAAGTTAATGAACTGAAAATATCTAGCGTAGTTCTTGAAGAACATTTTCTAAAATCTTATCCCAGCATCCACAGCCATAGTCACCCTCGAGGATAAGGTAATGCACGTTTCGAAATGGCGGGTACCTAATTAAGGCAAACGATTAGACAAGTTCGTGTAACCCTTTTTCGCCTGAACCTGAAATATTTCTGTCAAATATTCACATTCATTTGTAAAGACTATAAAAAACTTACTGCAATGATTAGACTTTTCCAGCCTCATGCCCAACGAGTGTACACTGGGGGTACAACTCCAGTCCACACACTCACTGAGCGTGAAGGTAGAGTGTACTAGCAGAGGGCAGGTGTCTGCATAGAAAGATTTTAGTTGGCGCACCAAGTGGCTAACAAATAAAAATGGGTACTACTCTGAGGAAAATGCCCAAAACCGCCGATCTCGACTTGGCAGTAACACTGGCACATAGTATCTATTTTACTGAACTGTCTGTACGACAACTCTGGCTGTCACACCTGCAGAATGAGTACGCATTATAAAAACAGTGTATGTCCTCTGTATATTTTGTTCTTGCTGCAGAGCAAGTACCGGAAGGAAGTTTCATGGCATCCATTTTTCACAGCCAAATTTCCTGCAATCAGTTGCACAAAACAAAAAACTTCATAGTACCAGGGAAAAACAATGGATGCACACCTACAACGAAAAAATGTAGAACTAATGACAACGGGCAGGAATCTCCGGTGATGCTCTCGAAGTGACTCCCTGCAATGGGCCTGCGCACACCACAAAACGAGTTCAGGTCAGAGCTTGCAGCCATAAGGTGCTTCATACCATGGAGGTCTAGAAGCTGCTGCAATTGCACGTAAAGTTCATTTCACTTTTCTTCAGAACAGAGAGTTTAATAGCAAGCATGCATTCATTTGGGATAGAGTCGTGGATGTGCTGACATTTTAATGCCTCACTTATATCACCAAATTATCAACCGTGCCGGGCAGCAGTAAAAACCGGAAGCATTATTCCAAAATATCTCAGCTTAAAGTTAACCGCGGCGGATGCTTCAAGCCATCCTCGCGAATTCGATGCAGAAAGCAAGCCATGTGACCTTGAAGTTGGACGCCACGGTACGTCGAGCTTATTATCACGCGTCACGTTGTTTTTTGCTGCAATATCTTGTGGTGCCAGAAGTGGTCCACCTCAAAGATATACAAAGTATAGATGTTTGTAAGTGGGGCCCTGGCCTAGTCTTCAGCTACATTGGTAGGTACTCAGACGTTCCAACCGGGATGTTTCCTTCCCGTAGCCACACCACCCGCTTGTGCCCAGCGATTGTTCGAGTTGAGTATATGACCTCGACAGTGCCGTAGTTTGACGAGCAACTTTATTAATGTTAAAATAACTGAATTACAGAGAGACTGCGTCTCAGTGACTAATGACATTGGATACCTAACTGAATACTGATATATTAATTGAATGCCAAACAATTATCTCCCAAGCATTATATTTTTCAACAGGCTCGGTAGACTCCGCATTTTGTCAAGGAGTCGATGCGTAATAGGACAGTACAAAAAAAATTTGTCTTAGAATTCCTTTTGCACCCCCATAGAGATATGTTCTGAATGCAAAATACACAAGGTACTTTTTAGAAACTGCCTCAGCTGTACAAATGCATGTGCAGTAAGGACACTCGCCAAGTTTATACACCTCAGCTCTGTCTATGTTAAGACGAGTTAGAGATTATAAGTTTCAAGCTCACTGACAGATGAGAAAGGCAGGTAGAAGTCTCAGTTGTTCTGCCGCCAACCCGCCTGCAACCTTGCACGACATTTCGACGTCTCATGAGACTCGAGCGAGCACATCCGTCCAAACCAGAGTGAAAAGTACAAGCACGTGCTGGAGGACGCGTGGCCTTTCTCTGTTTGTCATTGGCTATACTACGTATTTGTAGTATGACATATTTTTAAGTGAGAGAAAAGCATTACGAATTTGCAGTCCACCTTTGACCATAAAACAGAATTATGATAAAGATAACAAAAGTGTATGTGTATTGCTATTCATCATTTTCCAAATAAGTGCTCCGACCTATCGCAACAACTACACGCGTGGTGCGTGAGCGGGTTCTGGACTTAGAGGCTAAATTACAAAGCGCCCACAAGGCTTGTCTGGCTCTTTGACCATGCGAGTGCATTCGTTGCGAATGCCCGATTTCTAGCCAAAAGTTTTTAGAATGAGCAAATCTTTTACACGCTTGAAGTTGGTCACAGAACCGTGATTCCCGCAGATTGTAAAAATCCTACTTAAGAATGCGGTACAAGCTGCAAACCAACTCTGTTGTGCTGCGGCACGCGTCTACTCTTTCTGTTGCAGAGGCAAACACTGTTAGTGTTGAAGACGACGTCCCACCACATAAAGGTGAAAGCGTTTAATGAACTAAAATAGAATTCATATCATTCAGTAGACAAAGATCGGCTCAAAAAGTGACAACACCATGATTGTTGTTGTTAGTCTTACTCCTTTATACAAACAAAACTGACCTCCTTTTTTGTCCGATACACCCTTCATCTTCGCGGGCCCTTTTTCTAATTGAATCGGTCACAGAGGGCCCTAAATTTCGCGAATATAAAGGCTGCATTGAAACTCTTAAGGTGCGAAATTTCCCCGTGCCCTTTTAACGAACTTTTGAATTCGCGAAAATCAAGGGCTCGCGAACATTAAGGGGTTTACAGCACTTCCGTGTGTCACGTAATTTTAACAATTCAAAGAGGCTGAAAGTACTGGTTTAAGAAAAAATTGGCATCCGCAAGAAAACGCTTTTCTCCAGGTTAGGCACAATAAGTTCTTTCTCAGTACCTACATAATGGCAGATCGGTTACGCCATATCTTTTGGTAAAATGGAGTATTAAAACTAGCTATGCTCGGCGTCAACTATTTTGCGCTGCATTGTCAAAGCTAGAGTAGCTTCCACGGTGTTTTAGACCAGCACTGTTGCGAGAGCACGTGGTTTATTGTTGCATCTCCTTTGCATGATCTAGAGAAACTAGCATTGCCAGAGTTGGAGCACTGCGGACGCTACTCTAACATTGAGAGCGTGCCACATTATAGCTGACGCAGACTACAGAAGCATCGAGGGATGCACACCTTCGAACTGGGCATTTCTTAATAGAAATGTATTCGAGCAAAGGTAAAAAAAATACACCTGTACTTAGGGCGACCATACTTCCATTTCTCCAGAATAGTCACATGCCTATCGGTAGCACCATTCAGTGAAAAGCACCAGAAACACGCCCGTGAGACACCGCCGACTCCTGGATTGAATGAAAACGACCCGCCTAAGGTCTTGGAAGCCGATCCGAAACACTGCTTTATGCTAGATGTTGTATCTGGCAGGACAAAGGCTAAAAGTAAAAAAAAACTCATTTATCAGAAGCGATATAGACTTATATCATACACTCTAGGTTAGCAGCAGTTTTTAAGTCAGTGATGTGTTTTAATTAAACAAAAAAATGCTGTTTTATATGATGAACCAGCAGTCCCCGTTTTCCAGTAATCGACAGGGTGAAAACCATCCCTAGTATCAGTTGGTCAAGAAAACACTCGCGGTGTATAAAAGCTTCATTCGATTTACATGCACCTCCTGCACCGGTGCACAAAAGCGTAGGGCGGTGTACTTCATGTAAGCGATTTGGCAAGCGAAGAGGCAACCGACGACGATCTGCTTCGCTGTCGCTCGGTCACTCGTTCACTAGCACGACGTGGCAAAAAGCATGAAAGCGAAGGGAGCGAGAGACTAAAGCAATGAGCGACGATTTCTACAAATCCGAATCCATGCGACGTGACGAGCGACCTTGGAAAATCTCCGTCCCTCGTCGCTGACACTTTTCGCTGTCACCGTCGCTCGCTTAACCGCTTACATGCGGTTCAGCCTTGACAGTGAGAAATCTCCGTCGCTCGTTGCCGGCGCTCGTAGCTTGTCTGCGTCGCTCGTCTCGTTGCTCGCTAAATTGCTCACATGCAGTTCAGAAAGGCTCTGTAAGTACTCACCGATGCGTTGGGACAAGCCTCGCATGCAGCCTTAGCTATTCTTTTTTTTGCAAGCCGCCCACGTAGAATTTAGCATTGTACATCGTTTTTAAGCATGGTTCCTCGTTTATCGGCTCGATTTACACTTTCAGTAAATAAACGACCGTAATTAAACACGAGTTATTCCAGCTCCACATTGACACGAAGACTTGGCGAACATGTTTACATTGAAACGCACCCAACATAACTTAAAAATAGAAGGAAAAGGAGACGAGCTTCGCTTACCGCTTCACGGAAAGACACCTTCGGTTCCGTGACGATCTTCGCCCTAACTTCGACGCCGTCGGCGACACACAGATGCACACCCTAGCAACGGCGCTCCCGCCGGATTGGCTGGGCTCGTGGAGAAAGGCGCTGCCGCCATTAACAGAAGCAGCGGTTACAACGAGTTTTCAAAGCGGTGGGCGAAGCGTACTCCTTCTTTCGGCAGCGATTGCGGACGGACGTGGGATTATGTACTTTGTAGGAGCGGCAGTAACGGCCGGTGTCGGCCACGGTGACTCAGTTTCGACAGCTGATAAGAAGTACAGGATTATTTTGCCACAATTACCATCAGGAAAATCAACGCAATGTTCAATCCTTTTGCACGAAGACATCGAGGGAAGGCCATATCGCATCGAAGACTTTCGACAGTTGCTCAAAACAGTAGGCGTCCTCAAAGAAGTGGTGGGTTTGGGGGCATAGCAAATGTCCCACGTGTGGTTGCTTAACCTGCGCACCGGAGTGCCTGAACAGAAGTTGGTCGAGGGGAGACGAATCGTCGTTAAGGGCCGGACTTGCCTCGTTGTAGACCCGGTCAAGCAGGAGGGTCCGCGTGAGGCTTCACTGAGTGGCGTTCGACGTCTCGAACGACGCCATCCAGTGGGCCTTCGCGGAAAACGTCGAGGTAAAAGACGTCGCCGTTGACCGCTGAAAAGTGCCTGGTTTTGAAGGACTCCAGTCGACCACCTACATCGTACGCCTGGTACTCAGGGAAGGTGTGACGTTAGAGCGCCTGCCACACCTGCTCCGCTTCGGCAGGGCCACGGCACACGTGGTTGTGCCCGGGCGGCCCCCATGTGCCTCCAGTGTCACAGGACAGGACATATCCGTCGGTAGTGTCGCGTGCCCCGGTGCTCTGAGTGCCGGGTGTTTTGGCACGAGCGGGACGATTGTGTCAGCTCGCACGCCACCGCCGTGGGATGAGGAGATGCTGAGGAGCAGGGCGAATTGCTCATGGATGAGCACGAGGCAGAAAAGGCGGCGGCGCCTGCAATGGAGACTCCCGCAGCGACGTCAACCGAGAAAGCGACGGCGGATGGCAAGGATGACCTTCCAGACCATGGCTTCTCGGAGGCAACGACCTCTACACTGAAGCAACCGAAGCCTGAATTCCCAGGAAAAGGATCGAGAGCAGGGGGACGACCGAGGTTGTGGGAAAGGGCGCAAGCCCCACGTCAGCGTCTATCGACAAGCCTAGTCCAGCAGAGATAAACTGTGAGGCGGCTTCCAGTCGAGGCCGCCATGAAGACAGCTTCGGAGAGCTCCCAAGAACAGCGGCTATCCTGGCTTGAGAAGCAGAGGAGGGTGCGAGATGGCTGGAAGAGCGTCGGGACCCGGCCGAGGACCCAGTTACAGGATACTTGTGTCAAGCCGTTACAATAGGCTAACGTCTGTGCGCACCGTCCTGCGCGGTGATGACTAGCGAATGTAGGCACCGTACGTTTAACCTGGCACTGCTCGGCGATGTTTATGCTAGATACGCATTTACGTGTAACGACCCTCAACGTTCGAGGCATCGCAGAGAGAAGAAAGCACAGGCAAATATATCGTCTCGCCATTGAGGAAGACCTCGACGTTGTGGGGTTGCATGAAACAAAGTCGAGAGCGTACACCAGACCGCGCGTATGGTGCGGCGTTTTACGACAGGGTACATTGTTTGCGTGAGCCATGCGGTCGGGGCATCGGCGGGTCGCACTTTGATCGATAAAGTCTAGGTGCTGTATTGCAATCGGTACCGTCTTGTGCATCGGGACGGTGTTTAGGTGCGACTTGTCCTTTTCGACTCTAGACTGGCGGGTAATTTGTTTATATGCGCCTGCTGGGGCCGAGCAAAGGCGGTTATTGCTTGAGGATATCCAGCGCTACTCTCAGTGTAATCGTTTGTTCATACAACTGGGCGACTTTAATTGTATGTGCGAAGCACGTGACAAATCTAGGTCTACGCCTTGTAAAAAATGCCAGTACGACAACTTAAAGAAAAAGGAAATATCAGTGACTGCAGTTTAGACGATGTGAGAGGATGTCTCAGTAATGAAACGGCGATACAGTATACCCACTTCCACGGGATAAGCCATGCTCTGCTGGACAGGGTTTATGTTTCACTGGAAGTGGTCCTTTCGTGACGTGACTACTTTGTGCTCCCAGTATCGTTTAGTGATCACTGTCTAGGCAAGTTTAGCACAAGTAGTAAAAAAGAAAAAAAAAGATTTAGTTGGAAATTTAGGAAATTAAAAGCGAAGCTTTTAGAGGCATGCAGTTTTTGTAGCCCAAGTCCATTCTTGTTTAAATAAAAGCGGAATCAGCAATGAACCAGCAGATAAAACATAGTGCTATAGAAAGAGCTGGCGCCATTTCGTATCCAAAATAATCGACGAACATTACGACGACCAAATTTGCAAGCAATGATAAAAGAAGAATGCAGTTCACCGGGCACATTCAAGGATGACATTCATTCGCTGAAGGAAGAACTCGAGATTATACTTTGCCTCATCCTACGATGGACTAAAGGCCAAGGCCACGGACCCCCAGGTCCAATCCCGTTACACGCTAAACTATGGCATTTTTAACATTGATTAGGGGTGGACGAATAATGCTCTGAATCAAAAGCACTGCATCATTTTCTAGCTTCGACACTGCGAAGAGCCTGTATGTCGTGGCTTTCTTTGCGATGTAAAATTGATGAGTCACTCAGCTCTATTCAATTCGAACCACTGTCCGCTCATACCCATTAGTTATCCTAGACGCAGGCACAGACACGTGCATCGAAGTGAAATACCACGCAATTTTTAAGTGGCTTGTGATTGGATCTGGTGGTCCATAGCTTTAGCCTTAGTCCGTCCAAAGGTGAGACGAAGTATAGGAAAAATGATTGATATCAAGAGGCGCTAGTTAGAGCGAGGGCTGAAAGAATGAGCGTGGGAGAGTCACCCATAAAGGGATCCTTGGGCATTGAAAAACGCTAAGCTCGTCGCAACAAAATAAGTGAAGTTGAACGT
Source organism: Ixodes ricinus (assembly GCA_037355805.1). Lineage (NCBI taxonomy): Eukaryota > Metazoa > Arthropoda > Arachnida > Ixodida > Ixodidae > Ixodes > Ixodes ricinus. The sequence goes on along the minus strand of JAZHYW010041177.1, from coordinate 1,602 downwards.
GACTGAGGAGTACGGGCGATAAGAATGAGATAGAGACAGCGTTTTTTTAGTATTGCAGTGAGCTGTTTTCTGCCAGTCCCGTCGAACTGGAAAGTTTTCAAAACGAACTACTGTCGGCCATGCCGAGATTAGAGGACGAAACTAAAGAATGATTAAAACAGCCGATTACAAACGAGAAAGTTATAATACCAATAGACGCTCTAAATCCAGGGAAGTCTCATGGGCCAGACGGGTTCCCTGCAGCATTTTGTAGGACGTTCAAGAGTGAAATTTCACCAGTCTTAACTAAACGTTTTAGTGATGTTTTCAATGTTAATGCTTTTCCATAGTCCTTCCTTGCGTCCCACACCGTTTTAATTCCGAAAACAGAGTACACTGTCTTTCGTAGCACGTCAAATTATATAGTCCAATAAGCCTAAAAAATGGCGATTACAAAATTGTAATGAAAATCTTGGCCAGAAGGTTACAATGTGTAATACAGGAAACAATTTGCGAAAATAAAGGGCTCGTGTACATTAAGTGGTTTATAGTACTTCCGTCTGTAACATGATGTTAGCATTTCAAGGAGGCTAAACGTATTGGTGTAAGAAAAATCGGCCTATTCAAGAAAATGCCCTTCTCCCGGTTAGGCACACGATGATTTTTCGGACGATCTATATGGTGGCAGATTTGTTTTGTCAGAGCTTTTGGTAAAACGGTGTCTCACTTGGCCTATACTCGGCGTCAACTATTTTGTGCTGCATTGTAAAGGCTAACGTTGCTTCCAGAGTGCTTCAGCCCAGCACGGTTACGAGAGCATGTGGTTTAGTGTTGCATCTCATATGCATGATCTAGAGAAACTAGCGCTGACATAGTTGGAGCACTGCGGAATAATAACACGCCGACTATAGAAGCATCGAGGGATGCGCACATGCAAACTGAGCATTTTTTAAAGAAGTGGATTCGAGCAAAGGTAAAAACAATATGTGTACTCGCGGCGGCCATACTTGCCTTTCTCAAGCATGATCACTTGTCTCTCGGTACCACCATTCGGTAAGAAGCACCAGCAACACGCCTGTGAGACACCGCCGACTCCTAAACTGAATGACGACCTGCCTCAGGTTTCGGAAATAGATACCAAACACTGCGTTATGCTAGATGTTGCATCTGGAGGGGGAAGGGGCTAAAAGTAGAAATTAACAAATTTATCAGAAGCGATAGATTCCTATAGCATAAACTCTAGGGTAGCAGTATTTTCTAGGTCAGTGATGTGTTTCTTAATTAACGATGTGTCTAGCGTTACGTCCGACGGAACCAAAAATAAAAATTAGAGTTACGTTCGACGTAACTTTACCCCAAGGTTTCGAGTTACGTCCGACGAACCCAATGTTACGTCAAGTTACCCAAGGTTTCCAGTAATTACATCCTACAGAACTCGAAAGTAAACTGAAAGTTGCGTCCGACGGAAATAAAAGTTGAAGTTACGTCCTGTGTAACCTACGCAAAGTATTGAATGTCACGCTTTACGGCCGGTACATGACGTAAGCACAAACATATCGTGAAATATTACTACTTTACGTCCGATGCAGCATTCGTTGATTGGCTAAAATCGCGACTCCATCT